>OX336389.2:241336228-241642237 GCA_946902985.2 Meconema thalassinum | reverse complement strand
TTTGTGATGATGATGATGATAATTGTTGTTTTAAGGGGTCTGGCTGCGTGGCTCAGGGGTAACGTTCTCGCTTGCTGAGCCCAAGGTTGCAGGTTCGAAACCTGGCGCAGTCAGCTGGCATTTGAGGGTGCGCAAATGCGAGGGAGCCGTGTCAGTACATTTACTGGCACGTTAAAGATCCCCTTCGGGGCAAAATTCCGGCACCCCAGCGTCTCTAAAAGCCAGTGTAGTTAAAAGGGACGTAAAACCAATAACATTATTATGTTTTAAGGGGCCTAACATCTAGGTTATCGGCCCCTAATGGTCTGGGTGATAGCGAAAATGACAATGAAATGGAAATCATAACGAAAATTAAGTGAGACTGAAAATACTTCCAAAATGGAACTCAGATTGAAACGATTCACAAAATGGAGAATGGAAATACAGTACTTACAAAAGGGAATTTAGAAGAAAATACTCACAAAAGGAATAGATTGAAAAAAAAAACACACAAAATGAAGGTTAGGTTTAAAAGACGTACACAATGCAATGTATAGTCGAAATACTTACAAAATGCAATTGAAAGTCAAAATACTTACAAAATGCAAATTAGATCGAAAATAGGCTACGTACAAAATGCAATTGAGGGTCAAAATACTTACAAAATGCAATTGAAATTGAAAATACACAATGCAATTTAGATTGAAAAAGGCCGGTTCAGATTCAAAATACTCACAAGTGCAATTGGAATTCAAAATACTTACAAAATGCAATTGAAATTGAAAATGCTTACAAAATATATGGTGGATTCAAACTACTCAATTGGATTGTCAATACTTACAAAATGCAATTTAGATTGAAAATACTTACAAAATGTAATTTAGATTCAATAACTCACAAAATGCAATTGACAATCAAAATACTTACAAAATGCCCAACATAAAAAATGCAATGTAGGTTGAATATGCTTGCAAAATGCGATTTAGGTTGAAAATGCAAAATGCAATTGAAATTCAAAATACTCACTAACATGTTCTGCTCCTACATTGAAATACTTACTAAAAAGCAATTTAGATTGTCAATCACTACAAAATGCAATTGAGGTTGAAAATACTCGCAAAATGTTATTTAGATCGAAAATACCCAAAGAATGTAGTGTAGATTCAAAAAATTCGCAGATAATTTGGATACATGGGGGGGGGGGGGGGGGAGAATTAACAAAAACAGTGCGGGAATCGGAAAGAAAAAGAAAATATAATGGAAAAAAAAACAAGAGGTCTGACCCCTCAAAGAAGGAGGGATCAGTAAAGATGAGACAAGGGCCAATTAAGGCGGGAAAGTGGAAAACTCCCTAGGCCTCGGATACCCTAATACCGTCGGGGTCGGAAAAGAACAAGAGTTGACCAAGGGAGTTCGACAGGATAGAAGACGGAGTGGAGCCCGGCACAAGTAAGTGAAAGCAATGCCGGACTCAGCTGGGGTCCCGTGGTCGCCAACCCACGTCCCACTAGATGTGAGCCCCTGGGGGAGGAAGCTATGTGGAAAGATAGTTTACGATTTGTATTTTGTTCTTCCGTAAGTAGCTTTTCTGTATCTGAACTCATTTTGTTGTTATTACCAATCGAAACTTACTTTCTAGACCAAGCGTTCACAACCTGGTGCTCTTTAAATGAAATTTGTTGCTCACGCCATACGAGCCAAAATTGGCTCGCGAGCATAAGTTTCCTTGAGATCCATTCTTCAATTCAAATTCTGTTTCACGAACTGGAATAATAAAGTTTTCATTACAAGTTTTGAGAGTCAGAAATTTTGTCAGTTTGTAAAATAAAAATACAAAACAAGATGTTCAGTAAAGAACGGATACTAAACGTTGATTGATTGAATCCTTACCTGAATTATATATACACACAGTAATACAGCCATCACAATAACACAGGTTATCAGACAAAATTCAACACTCACCTAAGTACACGGGGATAAATGACCATGATGCCCATGCATCTCAAATTAAACAAAAACAACAACAACGGTGACAGCTGTCAAAGCTAGCATGTGGGGAAATGCTGCGTTGCCACTGAGACAGATCATGACTCATAACATTCCAAGAGGCTTGCAGGAAGACACAAATACTGGGGAAGTTAGCCCCCCTGCCTAACGGTCAAATGACCATGACGAGTCAAAGCACAGTAGAACACTAGTCAAACCATGTGCTCACTGCTGTGTCTGCATACATTGCAACACTGCTCGCTGTTGCCATGGAGACCGTTATCCCTCTCGTCTCCACTCCTCACCTCGCCCTTCAAGCGGATGACAGCTTTCACCGTTCACCTTTTATAAATCAGAGTATAGTAAGCCTACAGACATCAGAGTGACACAGATTATCAGACAACTTCTACACACACCCAAGTAAACGGGGCTACAAGACCATGATGCCGCAAAACCCCTAAATAATCAACAACAACAACAATAGACTCTTCCGCGGATCAAGATCAACGAATATTACAGTCCAGTCGCCGAGTGTCCGGTTCTGACGTTTGGTGATGGCGGGAGAAGAGGGGGTAAAGAGAACAATAGCCTTTATCCAACTTACGGTAGTGAGAAGCTGTTAATAGAACCTTGAAACTAGCCATGATAGTAATTCTTCTCTAGCGTCTTCACTATGTATCGTTATCGTGGAAGTCACACACCCCTTTACGCATCATTTTGTTATTCCGACATTTTGCGGTTACAAAACCTAAATTCTAAATCGCCGTGGAATTTCGCCGATGTTGGGGAAGTCGCTTACTACCCATGGAGGAAAGGCCGGAAGGAGATGCCTTTGCTGCGCTGCCTAGTGGAAGCTGCTGAAGCCAAACCACTTAGGGTAGCAAGAAAATGGCTGTTCCTATGCTTATAGCCGTAAACCACTACAACTAGTTTTAGATTTTAGTGACATAAAACTGCAATGACAAGTCAAGATTTTTCCTTGGATAGGCAGAATACACTCTGTACATCACGGTACTTGGCACAAATAGCTGCGTTATCATTTTAAAAGTCAATTTAAATAGAAATATGAGAGCACCTATGCAAGGCTAGTTTTGTAAGAAAGACGCGGCAAAACGTAATAATATGCTGAAACACTGATTAAATTGAATACAGGTGTCTGAAGGTGCGAGTTACACCAAAGAAGGAACATCTTGGGAACTATCATAATGATGCCGAACTAATCACGGTATTTACACCAAATTGATTTTTAAGTTCTTATTGGTGTTGAAGCATTCGTCTTTTTTTAGGCCTAATTTCGAGCACAGCCACTTTCACTCATTGTTCATGGCATTTCGCTTCGAAAATCTCACATGCTTTGACCACTTGACCGCTGTGCCACCACGCCCCGAAAACGAGAGAGAGGTGCATGCTACTTACATAATAATAATAATAATAATAATAATAATAATAATAATAATAATAATAATAATAATAATAATAATAATAATAATAATAATTTAATATAAACCAGTCCCACCACAACCATTATTATAATGGTTATAATTATTATATCCTTTATGTTCGACGATGCCGAAATGTAAATATTATATGTCAGAAAACTGTATCATAATGAGAGTCATTATAACACTATTTTCATTAAGAAACAGTTTCTCCCACCAATCAGAGCTCAAGAAACAGTTGTGTGACCAATTAGGTAAGGATAGCATCGCATCTGCGCTGAGTTCCACGGCCTCCTAATTTAAAGTTCACTGCGTGACTAGTGTCCTAGTGGAGTAATCGAGGAAGCCATGGTCAAATACAAGATATTCGCTGCGTCCCATGCGCTCTGTTCAGTACATAGAACTGGCGATATCTTGACAGCTATTTATGAATATTTATGTTCGAACATGAAATACACTAAAGAAAATGGAAATTGCAACACCTTGAAGGCATTGGTCGTTTGTGTTGATTTTCAAGATATAGAACGATGCCATGCAGGTATGTAAACGATCAAAGTTTCAGACCCATTGGATTGTTGCTACAGGTCTCCCCACGTGATTGGTCGCGGAGGAATCAACTCCATTATACGGACTCTGGTGTAGCGTAGTTGACTTGCAGTCTGTGCAGTGAAGTGTTCCCTGTCAAACATGCCTCGACGACAGAGAAGAGCGCGCTACCAACAACTGTCGCCGTTTGAGAGGGCTCGGATAATTGGGCTGTGTGAGGCTGGATTATCTTATCGCTAAGGACTGTCGCTGCACGTGTTGGCCGACAGGCATCTACGGTACAACGTGTATGGCAGCAGTGGTCAAATGAAGGTACCCACACTCGTAGACCTGGCACAGGCCCAGCGCGACAGACAACTGTGAGTGAGGATCGCCGCATCATTCGGATGACCCGGATGGAACTCCATGCAACAGCAGCGCAAATTCGAGCAGCTGTGGCACCCCACGTTACACAACAAACAGTTGGTAATCGCCTGCGTGCAGCTGGCTTACGATCCTGTGTCCCTGCAGTAGGTGTACCATTGACCCCACAACAGCGACGTGTAAGGCTGGCCTGGTGTCGAGAACGATCAACGTGGGTCGACGAATGGCATAGGGTCGTCCTAAGTGATGAATCGCGCTTCTGTCTTGCCCGCAGTGATCGCCAGAATCGTGTGCGCCGACGTACCGGGGAGAGGGGCCGCCCAGACTTTAATGTCGAGAGGCACACAGGGCCAACACCAAGCATTATGGTCTGGAGAGCTCTTGGCTTTAATGTGAAATCACAATTAGTGCTTGTCGAGGGCACTATGACTGCTCGACAGTACGTTGATAGGGTACTCAATCCAGTGGTTGTCCCTATGATGGCAAACATTGCTAATGGGATGTTTCAGCAGGACAATGCCCGGGTTCACACTGCACGCATCTCCAGAGAAGCTCTCCACGACATCACAACCTTAGAATGGCCCGCCAGATCCCGGGACCTCAGTCCTATTGAGCATGTGAGGGACATGATGGGTCGACAACTGGCCAACCGTCCTTAGCCACCCACAACTCTGGAGCAACTGACCCATGCAGTGCAGCAACTTGCGGTCAGAGGGACCTGAAAGTGTAATCATCGAATCACAACCGAACACTCGTCCTGCATGTTCAATTGCAGCAATGTAGCACCCACCACTCCTTCTGGGTGTTGCAATTTCCATTTTCTTCAGTGTAGTTATAATTATCGTCGAACATAAACAGTCGTATGCAACTCGACTATAATGATAATTAAGACACTCCTATGGAAATTATAAAACTCTCTTCGCTGTTTTATAAACATTCTCGTGTCTTAATAATTGCCATTATTGGCTCGTTGCATAATGTACTATAATTTAATGGTGCTCGGGTATTTTTCATGGCATGAGGGGGGTGCTCGCAGTCTCAAAATGGTTGAGAACACCTGATCTGGACGTACAACGTAATACGCACATAAATCCACATGCATATAAAAAAAAGAAGATACGAGCCTTACAGTAGTCGCATATAATGTGTAGCATCTGACATGTTATCCTACCTTGAAGTTGTTACCGTTTTTATTATCCTTGACATTCATCAACACACACAAAATCTTTTTATTTTTTACACTCTCATAAAACACAACAATTCCGAGACTCTCTTTTTTTTTCTTCACTGCCTACTTGATATTAAACTCTCGCACTGCCTTCTTGATATTCTGCTGTTACAAAGTAATCCGTATGTGATAAACATTCCACATGGTACCACTGCCAGCTGGATCACATCCCTTCTGGCTGCTAAAGCAGCCAGGAAGGATGCGATCTAACTGGCAGTGCGTCTTACACACTTCCGGCCGATCCACTTCCGTCCCATTTTTCAAAATCACTCCCACAAGAATATCCAGCAACCGAGTGGAAAGATCAAAAATCAAAAAATCAAAAATCCCTCTCGGCACGCCGGAAATTTCACCGGGCAAAGAAAAATAATTCAAATTCACTAAATTTGCCAATTGTTGGTATACCTACAAGAGTTCTACATGTTTATATCATACGAGAAGCCCCATCTTCTTATCATTATATTTGTACAAGCTAACTGCCGACAAGAGTTGGAGATAACGCCATCTTTGCCTCATCTGAAGAACGACACGGCTGTTAAAACTACATCAATATTGCATTGATCACATCCGTAGTAAATTCAGCAATAATTTGTGATACCTATCTTCGGCTTAGCTCTTCCCCCATCAACTTGGCGTTTTCATCGACAATATTCTGCTCATCACTTGGCGTAAGGATGGGTTATATCAAAAGATCTTTCAGACAATAGTTTTAGGTAATGTTTAGAGGACTATTGACCATTTTTAACGGTTTTGATGTTGTGCCTATTAAGGGAGGTTTTTTTTCTAAAAAAAAAACAACAACTCAATTTTCTTCAGCCCTTTGGTCACTGGTTGGTGCTATCATAAAACGTTACTGAGATAATGTTTTGGCCCTTAACCGAAGAATTGTGTGAACTTTAAATGGATTCAATTTTTTACATATTAAGAAAATTATAGCGATATTTCACGTTTTCGAAAAAGCCCCCCCCCCCCCATGCCCACCCCGTTGGTCCGATTTTGCCCATAACGATCTCGACCGCGATTTTATAGAGTAATATTTTATGTATACATTTAAAAGTGTTTGGTGGAAAATGGCAGTAGTTATCGTGTCCACAAAAAAGTGATATATACTGGGTGAAGAAAATATGCCGCACTTGGAGGTCGGCATGCGGTTCCTCGTCGAAATTCACGACAAAGGTTTATCTAGCAAAACCCAGTCTCGCAAATAGGTTTAATAGAAATGTGAGTTAATGAACAAGGCTCTGGCAACGCTGTTACTGCGTGCAGCTAGGGCGAGAACAGGTCGCATGAACTCGGCATTGTGCCGGAGCTGTCTCATTAGCTCAGTGGTACGAGATAATGCCGTGAATGCCGGTTAAGTGGACGCGCCGATGGTAGAGTCGCGTTCGCGCTAAAATGTTTTTCAGTGATTGAATCAAATTATATCCAATGCACACCTCCACAATGCAATACATTATGTTGTATACCATGTCTTACCGTTACTGATACTTTTATTTAAACATTCAAACATAACATGAACTTCTTGCAGACGTAAACGACTTTGGCACAAATAAAGCCAATAGAAAATAATAGTGATACAGTAACATCGTCTGACGTACGAAAACACAATTGGTAGGCTATACTATATGGCCCATTATGCTACACAAAATAATTCCATTCTGTACGTTTGACGTCCAGTCTCATCTTCACAGAGCCGGTACGTACACTTATCAGCAACGTTCACTTTACAGCAGATGTTCAAAGCGACCACCTTGCATTTGCAGAATCTTCGCCACTCGCTGGATCATACTTGGCTGGACCCTATGCAACACATATGCATCCACCATTGCCGAAGCAGCATGGTTATGGTTGTGCACTGCGACTCGTGTATGTATGTATGTAGTTTGATGTATCACACTGTCATGTGTTAGGCTATTGGCATGTGATAATGTCCTGCTTACGAACGCAGTTAAACGACGGATACTAGGAAACTAAAGTCACAAAACAAATGACCTCACGTAGATTCGAACCGTAGCTCCTTTATGGATGTGGGTTTAATAACCCAGCAGTTCATTCAGTGAGCTACGACGGCTGGTATGGTAGTGCGGGGTGATATACTGTACATTCCTCTGTACATTCCGATGCGCTGCAGAATGTGACAGTGTTACCAGATTCTCGTTTTGTACTTGTGTTTACAAACTGCACCCGCTCCGATTTTGCTATAGAAACTTGCATTCATTCGGATGAGGAGTCGCATGCCGTCCTCCAAGTGCGGCATATTAGCTTCACCCTGTAGATAGATATCTAAATTATACAGGGTGTTACAAAAAGGTACGGCCAAACTTTCAGGAAACATTCCTCACACACAAAGAAAGAAAATATGATATGTGGACATGTGTCCGGAAACGCTTAATTTCCATGTTAGAGCTCATTTTATTACTTCTCTTCAAATCACATTAATCATGGAATGGAAACACACAGCAGCAGAACGTACCAGCGTGACTTCAAACACTTTGTTACAGGAAATGTTCAAAATGTCCTCCGTTAGCGAGGATACATGCATCCACCCTCCGTCGCATAGAATCCCTGATGCGCTGATGCAGCCCTGGAGAATGGCGTATTGTATCACAGCCGTCCACAATACGAGCACGAAGAGTCTCTACATTTGGTACCGGGGTTGCGTAGACAAGAGCTTTCAAATGCCCCCATAAATGAAAGTCAAGAGGGTTGAGGTCAGGAGAGCGTGGAGGCCATGGAATTGGTCCGCCTCTACCAATCCATCGGTCACCGAATCTGTTGTTGAGAAGCGTACGAACACTTCGACTGAAATGTGCAGGAGCTCCATCGTGCATGAACCACATGTTGTGTCGTACTTGTAAAGGCACATGTTCTAGCAGCACAGGTAGAGTATCCCGTATGAAATCATGATAACGTGCTCCATTGAGCGTAGGTGGAAGAACATGGGGCCCAATCAAGACATCACCAACAATTCCTGCCCAAACGTTCACAGAAAATCTGTGTTGATGACGTGATTGCACAATTGCGTGCGGATTCTCGTCAGCCCACACATGTTGATTGTGAAAATTTACAATTTGATCACGTTGGAATGACGCCTCATCCGTAAAGAGAACATTTGCACTGAAATGAGGATTGACACATTGTTGGATGAACCATTCGCAGAAGTGTACCCGTGGAGGCCAATCAGCTGCTGATAGTGACTGCACACGCTGTACATGGTAGGGGAACAACAGGTTCTCCCGTAGCACTCTCCATACAGTGACGTGGTCAACGTTACCTTGTACAGCAGCAACTTCTCTGACGCTGACATGAGGGTTATCGTCAACTGCACGAAGAATTGCCTCGTCCATTGCAGGTGTCCTCGTCGTTCTAGGTCTTCCCCAGTCGCGAGTCATAGGCTGGAATGTTCCGTGCTCCCTAAGACGCCGATCAATTGCTTCGAACGTCTTCCTGTCGGGACACCTTCGTTCTGGAAATCTGTCTCGATACAAACGTACCGTACCACGGCTATTGCCTCGTGCTAATACATACATCAAATGGGCATCTGCCAACTCCGCATTTGTAAACATTGCACTGACTGCAAAACCACGTTCGTGATGAACACTAACCAGTTGATGCTACGTACTTTTGTGCTTGATGCTCGTACTGTAGAGCAATGAGTCGCATGTCAACACAAGCACTGACGTCAACATTACCTTCCTTCAAATGGGCCAACTGGCGGTGAATCGAGGAAGTACAGTACATACTAACGAAACTAAAATGAGCTCTAACATTACGTCAACATTACCTTCCTTCAAATGGGCCAACTGGCGGTGAATCGAGGAAGTACAGTACATACTAACGAAACTAAAATGAGCTCTAACATGGAAATTAGGCGTTTCCGGACACACGTCCACATAACATATTTTATTTCTTTGTGTGTGAGGAATGTTTCCTGAAAGTTTGGCCGTACCTTTTTGTAACACCCTGTATACTGAATAAACAAAAGTTTAGTGCTTTTCAGTCGGTCAACACGAATGTACCCAAAAGAGCTGGGTTATGCCCTAATCCTGAAATAAATTACTTATTATTATTAATCTCATGTAATTTATTTCAGGATTAGGGCATAACCCAGCTCTTTTGGGTACATTCGCGTTGATCGACTGAAAAGCACTAAACTTTTGTTTACTAAGGCAACACTGAAAAATAGCTTCGAACCCCACAATGTACTGAATAAACATTTGAACTGACGGTGGTTTTGGGGTCTGGGGGATGTGAAGCGTGAAGATATGTAGACATTTTCCGGAAGTCGAAACATGGTACCCATTGCAACTTCCTAAAGGAACGAGGAAAGTCCAGCTGTGTAACAAAAACCACACTCATGTAGTGATATCGAACTGTGTCCTTATATGCTTCTTATTTCATTTAATGCTTTGCAACATTGTGGTCATGGGGTTCCGTGTACTTTGGGTGTTCGTGTGTGGAGTCTGTTTGATAACCTGTGTTATTATGTGGCTGTACTAGTGTGTGTATATGTACTGTAGTAGGGGTTAAGATTTGGGCAGGAGCATCCGTGGCCTGGAGTGAAACTGGGAAACCACGGACAACCACTTCTAGGATGACTGAGGTGGGGATCGAACCCAACTCTTCCCAGTTCTGCATCATGAGGCTGAGTGTACCCCGTTTCAGCCCTCAAACCAGAATTACATTTCTTGACAGACCCGGGCCTCTGCGGTGACAGAAAAGAATGCTTGCCACTACCCCACGAGACAGACTATAACGTTTTAAAGACCACCTCATGGTGTAGTACTAGCATTGTTGGCTTTCACCCCAGGAGTCCAGGTTCGATTTCCGGTTCTACCAAGAAATTTAATTCTGGTCCAAGGGCTAGAACGAGGTAAACTCAGGCTCATGAGGCAAAACTGAGAAGAGGTGGGTTTGAATCCCACCTCAGCCATTCTGGAAGAGGTATTCCGTGGTTTTCCATTTCTATTCCAGGCACATGCCGGGATGGTTCCTAACTTAAAGCCGCGGCTGCACGGGGCTATATGGCCACCTTGTCCAAGCCCCTCAAATGTACCAGCAACAACATCCAGCAATACGGGAGTACTTAGCAATCTGAAACAGTTCTCCCACACTTCCCCTACCCCGTAGCAACAGGTGGACCTTATTTGATTGTGTTTATCATTGAGATAATCAGGCTATTTTGATCGCGTACTCCCATTGTAATGCGATAATTGTAAAAATAACACAGATACCAAGATTAATGTTAGACTATTACCCGGCAGGATGATCCACTTAATGAGAACAATAGTGTTAATCTGAATACCCGGCACCACCTTTTGTTGTTAAGTATCGCTGTCGTATCCAAGTGAAATGTTATTCAAATGGGAAGCGGTTTGTCCTTGAGATGTAGGCAGAGCGCTAGCCAATGTGGTACCAATAACTGTAGTATTGTAAGGAATGGTGTTCTCCTGATTGGATAGCACTTAGCAGACCACCCCCAGGAAGGCCCTGGGGGCTATCGCCGGTCAAATTAATACGCAGAAGCCGACTTCGCTTGCGTGGGCCAGGCCAGGCCAGGCTTCGCTTGCATGGGTCAAGCAAGCAAGCAAGCAAGCATCCGACGCCTCCCCTAGCCCCTCAGAGCTAGCCGCATCCGAGAAGAGTTGGACACCAGGAACTGCTAGTACCCGGTCGCCTTGCGCTGAACCAGGATTCAGCTGGGCGGGCGACGTGATCTTGGAAACCGTGCAGGTATCCCTGCGCCTCGGGGCCCCGTCCCCGGGCCCCGAGCACCCACGCCGTCACCACCCCAGCTCCTGGGCTCTGTTTGTCTATTACAGGCACGACCACGACAGGGAAGAAGCGAAGAAACACATCGAGGCCACCTTGGACTACACCCACTACTTCATCAGCGGAGGCGCCGAGCAGCATCAGGGCGATATCGAAGCCTGCCTCTCGACCGGTGTCCTGATCAGGCCCCGCTTGACATGGACCGCAAAGCAATACGCGGTGCAGCTGGCAGAACGATGGCAGGTCGCCTAGCGGCACTGCCAGGTGCCGACCATGAGGGCCCACCGGGCTACATCAACGCCGCCACCGGCTCCGCCAACGATGCCACAACCCAGACGGACGTCGCAATGACTTTGGAGGTCGGGACCCAGGAGGACCATATGACCTTCACCAAAACGACGCAGACTCCACAGCCAGCAACAGATCCTCAGGTGAGGTCTTAAGCGGGGCAACCTGCGCCCGCCACCAGGGAGGAGCCATCAGCGACGGACGGGCACAACGAGGTGGCCCCACTGAAGAAGACACGCCACCGTAGAGGACGCCACTCACGCTCTCAGGAGGGAGAGGTAGGGACGAGCGACGCCACCAACCAAGGAAGCCGACGCCACCCACGCTCCCAGGAGGGAGAGGTAGGGAAAAGAGACGCCACCAGCCACAGCCAGGACCAGCAGCCATCGTCAGGTAATATGGGGCCCCGCTCAGACCAACTTTTACAGAGTTTCCGCTGTCTGAGATAGGGTCACTGCCAGGGATCCTGTGGTTCCCAAGTCCACTGTAACCGGTGTTCAGGTGCCCATCACTACAACGAATGCACGGTGCCACGGGACGTGACGGTGTGCGCCAACTGCAGGGGTGACCATCCGTCCTCCCACCGCTGTTGCCCCGTCTACCGGTCCATGGCAAGAGTAGAGAGGAAGGCGGCTCGTTCCCATGGACCACCCACTAGGCCCCTGCTCCGGCAGGCGATGCCCCCGTGCTCTCTGGCCTGGAGACCGGGTTATGACGCAGGACCTCGGACGTTTAGCGTTCCTGCTCGGTAGCCGGAAAGGCCCGCGCTAGTCCCAGCAGTGCCGAGATAAACTGACTCCCGGAGACGAACAGGTGAGAAGTGGACATGGATCTGGAGCATTACTAAAAAACCTAATCATGTCCTTCCACATCCTTACATGTGCTATCACCAAAATGCCAGATTTTACGTGTAGGTAATCTATCGTTTCTGCCTATGCGGTTCATCCCTGCCCTTTCACTCAAACCCCTATGCTAATATCCATCATTATGCCTGGTAGATTGCAACTGCAACGGGACAGGCGCTGAACCTCAAAAGGCATTTCCATTCCAAATCCCCATCTGTCTCTTCTACTAGATTAACAGCATGTTGGAGGCAGCAGTAGTAAGGTCGGCTGCCATGCGGGGAGGGGTGCGGGAACCTTTCGACACCCCACCCCCGAAACAAAATACAAATGTAAAGAATGGTGTGGTCCTGATTGGATAGCACTTAGCAGACTAGACAATTCAATAACTAAACAACTGCTGTATTGTAAGGAATGGTGTGCCCCTGATAGGATAGCACTTAGCAGACTAGACCGTTCAATAACTAAACAGCTGCTGCATTGTAAGGAATGGTGTGCCCCTGATAGGATAGCACTTAGCAGACTAGACCGTTCAATAACTAAACAGCTGCTGTATTGTAAGGAATGGTGTGCCCCTGATAGGATAGCACTTAGCAGACTAGACCGTTCAATAACTAAACAGCTGCTGTATTGTAAGGAATGGTGTGCTCCTGATAGGATAGCACTTAGCAGACTAGACCGTTCAATAACTAAACAGCTGCTGTATTGTAAGGAATGGTGTGCTCCTGATAGGATAGCACTTAGCAGACTAGACCGTTCAATAACTAAACAGCTGCTGTATTGTAAGGAATGGTGTGCCCCTGATAGGATAGCACTTAGCAGACTAGACCGTTCAATAACTAAACAGCTGCTGTATTGTAAGGAATGGTGTGCCCCTGATAGGATAGCACTTAGCAGACTAGACCGTTAAATAACTAAACAGCTGCTGTATTGTAAGGAATGGTGTGCCCCTGATAGGATAGCACTTAGCAGACTAGACCGTTCAATAACTAAACAGCTGCTGTATTGTAAGGAATGGTGTGCTCCTGACAGGATAGCACTTAGCAGACTAGACAATTCTATAACTAAACAGCTGCTGTATTGTAAGGAATGGTGTGCTCCTGATTGGATAGCACAAAGAGTTGATAGTAGGAGTCACTAGCGCAGCCTGGAGGTTGAAAAAGTAGTCGAAGTTCTCTTGATCACGGAGATGATAGCTGGCGATAGCGACGAGATCTGGTGGCTAGATTGATAAGGAAGTCCTCTTGTACAGGGAAGAATTGAGGAACTTCAGAGATTCGCTGCTAGATGACGCTAGGTGAGTCATGGAAGATATATTTCTAGAACAGACTTACAGGTAATATGAGAGACATAACCAACAAGGAGAAATCAGAAGATCACTGTTGGTGTTTGAGAAAAAAGGAAGGGATGGACTAAAGCAAAGAGAAGCAAAAGCTTACTCTATCTTACCGTGTATTCCAAAGAATACACCAGATGCCATCGCAGTCTGATCCTGGTGACGAACGTTGGAACCTTAGAGCGTTAGTCAACTCTAACCTATAATTTAGCTTCACACAAGTGTAATTAGTGGAAGGTTCTTTTACATGCCATAAATCTATGACATGGGACCGCCGGCTTTACTTCCCCTCCGAAGGATGGCATACTGAGGGATTTTTAACGCTCTTAAGAAATCCGGCGACTTCGGTCGGGTTTGAACCGACGACCTTGGGCATAGAAGCTCAGCATGCTACCAACTATGCCACCGAAGCCACCTTCAGGTCTTTGTCATGCTATACTGGGTTGACAGCGCTGTGTGAGCAGTTGAGTAACTAACGGGATTTCATGTGAAAAGCGTCATTGTCTAGGCCGGTAGTGGAGAGCGCAGCTCGCATCCAGTCAGCCGTGTCTATATAAACGGCCTGTACGTGACCACTAGCGAGCGTTTTCGTTTTCCTCTCTCGGCGAGAGGCTATAGCACATTACTAATAGCGTGTTGGCTGGTAAACTGCGATTTTATTGCACGTAGATAGAACCGTCTTACTCACTACACAACAATATGTAGTTGCAAGGCGAAGATTGAACATCATTGTGAAGTGGGAGCAATAATCTTGATTTATTGTGGTCATGCTAACCAAAGTTCGACTTCTGAAATCAAATATGATAAACAAATGTTTGTTAGGCCTAGGCCACTAATCCAGCGTTATTGTGTAACTCATAGGGCACTAGTCAGTGTACGCCAGTGGATGCGAGTGGGTCCACCTCATGGTGTAGCGGCTAGTATTTTTGACTGTCGCCCCGGAGGCCCGGGCTCGATCCACGACTCTGCCAAGAAATTGAATTGTGGTCGGAGGGTTTTGAATGGGGTTCACTCAACCTCGTGAGACAAACCTGAGAAGAGGTGGGTTTGATTCCCAACTCAGTCATCCAGGAAGTGGTTTTCCGTGGGTTCACTACTTCTATTCCAGGCAAATGCCAGGATGGCATCTAACTGGTGAAGTCAAAATTTATCTGAAAGTATTTTTTTTTCATGCTGCAACTGCATTGTGTTTCACACTTCTATGACCACCACCTCTATGATGGCTGAGGTAGAAATCGAGCCCATATATTCTCAGTTCTCTCCCACGAGGTTGAGGTAACTCCATACCAACCCTCAGACCAGAATATTTCATGGCAGAGCCGGGAATCAAACACGGACCTCCTTGGTGACTGCCAAAGAATCTAGTCACTACGCCATGAAATGGGTGGTCTAACTATCACTCTATCTAACATATGACTTATGTTTTAATGATTCAGTTCACAATGGAAAATAGAAGAGAAAATTACCAATAAATTGATGTGCATCAGCTCTGCTCCGTGCCGCCTACTCACACTTTATAGGGAGCGTGCGTTTGGACAACACTGCCAACGATTGAAAAAATGTTTAGCAACAATTTATTTTGGCGGTTGGCACTAGCCAATATTCGCTTCAAACCGAATAGCGGAACTTGTCTCTTTTGCTGCATCCTTTTTTTTTCTAAGCGTATGGCTTTTAGTGCCGGGAGTGTCCGAGGACATGTTCGGCTCGCCAGTTTTGTAGCTGCTTCGAGGCGGACACCCAATGGGTGAACTACACGTACCGTCGCGTGTGGAGTGTTGTCTAGGGAGGAAAGTTTGAATGTAAGGATGAGGAGTTGGAAGGTAGCGGCTGTGGCCTGTAGTTATAGGCCAGTCACCGTAAACACAAAAATCGCGTTAGGTCGCAAAAAATTGCAAGGTTATGATTTTTTGGTATGTTGTTAGGATAGATACCAATAGTGTAAAACCAAGTTTGCAACCTCGAAAAACCTGTGCTAACTTCGTGGTGCTCGAAAAACCTCGAATTTTTCAGACCTTTTTCGGTCTTTGGCTTACAACTTCCACAATATGCATTCTATGTCAAAGTCACCCGTCACACTTTTAAAGAAAACAAAATTACCGACAATTTGAGCGCAACTCCAGCTCTGTATGTCTTATAGATCTTGAGATACAACACTTCAAACATGGGCCATTTTTCCAAAAAGTTCGAAATTTGTAGTAAGCTAGTCTTTCGAACAAAATACCGTCTAAAATACTCATTCTACGAGGAAAGGCATAGTAAGTAAAGTTGTAGAGCAGTTATTTACCTTTACTTTAAGCATACTCAAAACGCTGTGAAACTAATAGTTCTCTTGTTATCAGGTAAAAAGAAAATAAGGAAATCGGATATTTCACAAAATAGGGCTTCGAATGTACATTGTTATCAATATTGCACAGTTATCTATTAATGTCATGGGGAGCGTGATGGTGGAGTGGCCTAGCTGCTCGTCTTTCACCCGAATGGCAGTGGTTCGAATGCCGATGACAGCGGGGTGGAATTTTCAATTGAAAGCACAAAAACAGCAGAACGGCTACGACGTTATGCAGCCTCAGCGTGCAGCGGTACCTTTTTGAAGAATCGACACTGATCGAAATGCCCCAAGAAAAGGTTTTATCCAACTTAAAAAATAAGCAGCGCCTGATCAACTTAATGTGTACTGGACTGGATATACAAGGGAGCTCCAGAGGACGCCGACTGCCTCATTGTGAGGACAGCATTGGAAAAGAGCGAACAAAACGAGGACGAGGAGTTGGAAGGTAGCGGCTGTGGCCTATAGTTACGGACCAACCCCGGCATTTGCCTGGAAGGAAGATGGGAGACCACAGAAGACCATCTTCAAGGTTGCCGACGGGGTGATTCGAACCTCCTCGCCTCCCGGATGTGAGCGACTGCCAGCAGTCATGCCGTAACGACCACGGCTAACTCACCCGGTTGCTGCACCCTTGGTATTGTGCTACGAAGTAGTGTTGGCTCCATCTTTTTTCTTTCAGTTAACGCATATTTAATTGAAGCACTGTCTACGTTAATGTGACCGGTTATTGGTTTAATTGTAATATGCTCTGGTGTGTTTACAACTGTTGGCGAAATGTGACAATTCAGCACAGTGGCGTAGCCAGGGGGCGATACTGGGGGTTGGAACCTTTTCCCCCCTTAGAAATGTTACAAAAAGAACTGATAATACATATTAAGCTAAATAAACAATTCCTAAATGAAATAATGACACTTGCTGATGAGTTTATAAATCATGCTATGTGGCAAATCAGTGTGGTTGTGATTTGTCACTGTACTGTACTGTACTGATGTACTGTTGTTGTCTTTCGGTCCGGCTCCCCATGTGAGGCTAAACGTGTTTTCATGACAACTAAATTTGTACATTACATGAATATCAACGTCATTCACTTGTATTAGTGTCCTTATAATGATCCCCCAGGGGATCACGCCTAGTGAGACGTGGGTTGGCGACCACGGGGCCCCAGCTGAGTTCGACATTACTTCCACTTACTTGTGCCGGGCTCCTTGCCTCCTTTCTGTCATTTTTTCTATCGACCCCCCTTGGTCAACTCTTGTTCTTTTCCGACCCCGATGGTATTAGTGTATCCGGTGCCTAGGGAGTCTTTCACTTTCCCGCCTTAATGGGCCCTTGTCTCATCTTTCCTGATACCGTCATTCTTGGAGGGGTCAGCCTTCTTTCTCTTTCCATGCTAACTCCTGCCTTCTGCTCAAGGCCTTTAAGGAGGCAGGTTGTATGTAGCCCCACCACTTCTGGTGCACCCTGGAGGGCTCACAGCTGGTGAGTTTGGGAGTTGGCGACTCCGAGGGATTCCTGAGCTGGGTCCGGTTTTCCCCTCTTTTTCCATTACCTCTGGGGCGGACCCTCTCCTCTTTCACTTTCCTATCTGCCTTTCATGGCTCTCCTTCTTTTCAAGTACTTCAGTCCTCCTCTTTCGAGGGTTGAGGGCGTTTCTTTTCCTCTCGTCCTTTATTTGCCTTATTCTCCCATTGTTTTTCATTTCTTCTTCTAGTATATAAGTTAGTTTTAGTTTTAGTGTACTTTTCATCATCATCTTCACGATCACCAATACCACTAGGGGCCGATAACCTAGATGTTAGGCCCCTTTAAACAACAACTATCATCATCATCATCATCAACCTTATAATGATACGCACCACGCATTATTTTGAAACTATAAGCCCCCTATTGGTCGATCTTGTCTACGCTACTGATTCAGGATCATCACTGACTCACTATTTGTTGCATTCTCCCTTCCTTATTAGGGGCAGATGACCTCACTGGTCCGCCCATTAAAACAACCATCATTATCATCATCATCATCATCATTCCTCCCTTATATTTTAACTAGCTTCACCCGGTATCTTTACGGTTTACCCAGCGTATGCTTTAAAGGTGCTCGGATGGTAGTATTTTTTTTACTCGATTCACTGAGATCGTCACTGCTCGGCTTCCTTTGGTCATAAATAAATTACTTTCTACAGAAACCTTTCTCGAGAAATCCTTTACAGAAATCTAGTGGTTCTCGAGATTACCCGGAACATCCAAGAATCGGTGACCTTGTTTTATACTAAGTAGAGATAACGTCTGGTTTCCCTTTCTCCATTCTATTGCATTTCAATGAAATTAAACTTGAAGCCGAGCAAGAAGAGAAGGGCGGAGGAGGATGCAAGCGTGGTGTATAAGTGAAGTGATGGAAGTCTCATAATGAAAGCAGTGGGCTTTTTTGTGATGTTAGGCTATATGAACTTCGCAGCATTCATACAAAGCAATAGATAAATATTTAATTGACCTAAAATTAAATTAAGGTGCTAGAACCGTAAGAGAACGCTATCTAACAAGTCTGTTACCAACATGGAAGTAACTCAGTGTCATATTTCTTTTTAAAACTGCAAAGCATGTGTACATGTTTAATTGCAGCGGAATACATAAGTGATCTTACGTAATTCTTTCCTAGGTTCGAAACCTGGCGCAGTCAGCTGGCATTTGAGGGTGCGCAAATGCGAGGGAGCCGTGTCAGTAGATTTACTGGCACGTTAAAGATCCCCTTCGGGGCAAAATTCCGGCACCCCGGCGTCTCTAAAAGCCAGTGTAGTTAAAAGGGACGTAAAACCAATAACATTATTATTATTTAAATATTTCCATGTTTTTTAAATAATACAGTTTGTTTTGCGTGCAGTACACGTAATATTCGCGTGGTATTTATCTTCTTGTGTTGGCAGTATTGTAAGAAAGCAGCATAGCCTGAGGCAGCGCTATCTCTTGGCAATTGAATGAACAAAAGTGACGTATCTAATAGTTGCACTTGAGATTTAAGCACCCGTTACCAACCGCATGGCAAAGCACATAGATTTTAAAAGAAAGAAGAAAGAAAAATGAAGAAATTTGCCCGGAATTCGACACAACTGACGCCATGTTGGGGAGTTACGACATGTACTAACGGTGTCTTCCCGTTTGTGACGGATCATGAAAGGATCATTAAGTGTCCCATTAGCGACGAGCTATGAAGTCTCGTAGTCCTGAGTTTCCCGTTTGCGACGGAATATTGACTAATTGTGACAGCTCCCAGTATGGTGGGAAAATCCCTGTTCGAGATAGTCAGTTTGGTGGGACACACTTGGTTTGATAACTCCTCATTCTGTCTGTGTCCCACTTAGATTCAGTCTAGTTAATAATGGAGTTTATTTCAACTACAATAAGAGAGTTTTGTTTTTTTAGCGTATGGCTTTTAGTGCCAGGAATGTCCTAGGACATGTTTGGTTCACCAGTTTGTAGCTGCTTCTAGGCGGACACCCATGGGGTGAGCTACAAGTACCGTCACATGTGGAGTGTTGTCTAGGGAGGATAGTTTGAATGTAAGGACGAGGAGTTGGAAGGTAGCGGCTGTGGCCTATAGTTAGGGACCAACCCCGGCATTTGCCTGGAAGGAAGATGGGAAACCACAGAAGACCATCTTCAAGGTTGCCGGCGGGGGGATTAGAACCACCTCGCCTCCCGGATGTGAGCGACTGCCAGCAGCCACGCCGTAACAACCATGGCTAACTCACCCGGTAGTAAGAGAGGTAAACCTTGCCTTTTAGACGAGGGTTATAACTATAGGCGACTAAGCCAAAACAAAGACGAGGTAGTGATGTGGCCGAGTACGGCAAACCGTGCGGGTCCATGGCGTCCGTGAGTCTCCTGACCCCTTTTCGTAAAGGTATGGTCTATGGTTCTAATACTTAGAGTTGACGTCTGACAACTAGTGCTGGAGGGAGGAGCATTGCACGTGCCATTTCACGGGGTTGCCACATTCCTGCATTCCATACCCTACCCTTCTCACTTCCGGCTGGCTTTTTCGTTCGTTCATTCTGACCGCTGTGTTCTCTTGTAGACTACCTGGCCATGACTGGCTTTGTCTTATGTTCGGTTTCCTTTAACAGAGGTCAGGCTGAAAAGCTCAGAAAGTAGAGCGCTGGCTTTCTGAGCTCAACCTGGCAGGTAGATCAGGTTCGATCCTGGCTCAGTCCGGTGGTATTTGAATGTGCCCAAATACGTCAGCTTATGTTGATAGATTTACCGGCACATAGAAAAACGCCCACGGGACTAAATTTTGGCACCTCGTCGTCTCCGAAAACCGTAAAAGTAGTTGACAGGACATAAAATCAATAACATTATTATTCTTTAACAGCAGTGGTATCTATAGCCTGTCAAATCCTTCAACATACCTTTTGTCCTATACTTTGTCTCTATACATCGTATTAGCACAAATATAGGACGTAAAACAAATAAGAAAAACGTGATCTCAAGGGGAAAATGGTTCGCGGGAGAGGGGGATCTTAAATCATGAGTACTCTTTTCCACACCACCCAGCGGTAGAGTACCTGGCGCGTTTTTTAAATAGTGGTATCCCCAGTAGGCCTAATCCACTGACGGTGTTCTTAATCATTTTGTAGTGGCTCAATCCCGTCCATCTCATCTTCGCTGCTGCTGCTGCTACCAGGGATTGAAGAGCTAGAACTAAAGGAACCTTCCAACCGTATTATAAGTTCGTCCACCTCGTAGTCCAAAGTCATCTCATTTTCTATCGCAGTTTTAATTTCTTTCTCCATGTGTGAAACAGAGTTTTTCCAGTCTTCGGCAGTTACTTGATTGATTCCCTCAGTCGTAAGTCTTTCGGCCTCTGCCAGGGTGAATCGCTTATTGTTTACCGCAACATAACCCTTAACTTGAGCCCATATGAGTTTGATAGGGTGAAAATGGTAATGGTACGGGAGCAGACTTATGACGTCATGGCCCTGCTCTTTGGCGATTTCGTCAATGTGATACACTGGTATTCTAGATTTATTTTCCCTGATGAGGCCTAGAAGAACGCCCTTCGTCATTTCCTTGTTTGCGTTGACACCATGACGAACTAACCATCAATCATTTCGACCTTCCGACTAGCGTTTGTTGGGGCCTTATCAAGCTGGACACTGTGGTAGGGAGCATTGTCCATCACAATCACGCTGTTCGGTTTGATGTTTGGGAGTAGCTGTTCCTCAAACCACTTTCGGAATCTGTTGTGATCCATCTCTTTGTGGTAACCGCCCGTCTTCCTGGACCTGAAGAGCAGCAGTGCGTCATTCACAAATTCATCCGCTGATCCCGCGTGGCAAACAATCAGTCGTCCGCCTAGTCCACTTGGTCCTGCGATCGTTCCCTTGAGTGAGTCATCGGCCCATCCCTTTTTTCTGGTATGGCCAGCATTGACCCATGTCTCATCTAGCCACACAATAGACATTAGGTCCCGCCTTCGAATCTTCTGAAGGAACGTACTCCTTAGAGCTACTACGTCACCTCTCTCCAACAGCAGCTTCCTACTGTTGATAGCTTTATATTCAAAACGAAGGTTATGAACCACTTTCAGTAAGGAAGAGTAACTGCCTTTAAATAAGTCGTTCGGAAGTGTAAATAACAGTTTTTGAATTGTTGGATGTTCCCTCCTGGTATAGTAAGAATATATGTGCCGGCGAATAGCATCCTCTTTAGACGGATCCAGATTTGTAATTCTGGAGGTTCTAGGCCGCTTCTTTCCAGGCGTGGACAGTTTAGATGAACCCTCTTCTGAGTTGTTATATTTCTCCATTGTAACTCTTGTCACAGTACTTTTACTAACTCTAAGAGCTTTCTCAGTGCGTTCTTGAACTCTCTCGAATGGAATTAAAGGAACATTCCTTTCCGAAAAACTCTTAGCCTCCTCTTCAAAGAATTCCCTTGCGGCACATATCATTTCTCTTCCTTGGCGATGAATTGTCACACCATGGCCGGCGGTATTTCTTTCATGAGGTGGACGAGTTCTGGGCCTCCCTCTCCCTCGAGGAGTATTCATAATGCTCGAAATATATATTCCAATACAATTAGGTCTACGTAATTAGTATTTAAAATACCGTTGGATACTTAATGATGGCCTCCAAACAGAAACAGAAATAGAATATCACTCACACTGAACTGCTTGGGACAAGATCTAACTCAGAAGTGAGAGGTTTGGCAACTCCTACAAACTCCTCCTCAACACGAGCTGGCCAGAGGGCTTATCTCCATGGCAACCGCAGTCGCCCCCCCCCCCCTCCCCGTCCATGACAACCAACGAGCTTAAACATTACTATAGAGAGGCAGGAGCGTCGCAAGACTGAAGCTACTTGAAACTGTGTCCGCCATTTTCTCTGTAGTCAAGAGAAAGTAGGAGGAGCTATGCCATATGTTGAAGTATCAGAGCAGGGCATGTTGGAACATTAATAAGAAACATATTTACGACAAATTATGAAGTCCAATCACTTCTTAAACATTCAGAATAGTTTCAAGTTACAACAATAGTGATGTAGGCTATTTACACTGCACAATTGTAATTACTGTCCCTTAAATAGAATCAGCTTTGTTAAAACTTGTCTCACTTGCCGTCCCCTGATTCGAGAGGACTTTTCTCTGAGTGCATGATATACTCTGCAAGCGAAGTAATACTTCAATATATGCCTTATCAGCTTCACATAATGCGATTCTTCACATGGTACTACTGCAGTGAATAGGTGTTCAAAGGAAGAGAACAAGCAACAGTTTAACCTTGTAAATACCTTGGTCTCTAGTTTGAGCAAGATATTTTTGCAGTTTTTGTCCAAGATATGAGCATTACTCCTGAAAACACATTCTGCTGTCTTACACAAGTATTTCAGGTCAGCGGATGGATTATACAAAGAGTTGCTCACATCTTTGCATTTTATGAGACCACACTTTGCGTCATTATTCATTGTCAGTAGAACATCTAAGCATTCCACACATTTGATTTTCTTCGACACATTTCTTACAACACTACCTGCAACATATTCTACCACTTGATCACTGAAAGTTAAAAGGGTTTCAAAACACTCTACATAGTCAAGTTCACTTAGGCCTACATCAACATTAATTACAATAGGCTGCATAATGGGAGGACTTAGTATTAGACTATCATCTGTCTTCACATTAGCTTTAGGGGAAGGATCAATTTGAGCAATTAAGCATTTCCTGTATGCAGCTTTGAATTCTAAGGCATTGGGATTGTTTCTGTTTCCACCCCTACTTCTCAAACAAGAAAAGAACAATTCTAAATGGTCTTGACTTAACTTACGAGTAAGCATAAATTTTAGAATTGAACCTGATTCCCAAACATAAGTTTCTGAAAATATTCCCTTTTAATTTTATCGCTGCCATGAACAAGCACTCTCTATTCTGCTAACAAATTCCTGGTCAGCTTGATTAGGTGCACAGCATCCAGTAAAGAATATACTTTAAGTTGAGGATCTGCAGGATGGGGAAACCAACTCTGAGGGTTCTGCACAGCAAATTTCACACCTAACTTTTGCAAAACAGTCCTGTTTGTAGCAGTTCCATCACAGATAGTAGCAACAATCTTAATACCAGTCTCATGTAACTTTCTCAAATATTGGTTCACCAAATTATATTTTACTTCTGATGACAGGCCATTTATTAAACAGTAGCCCACCGGTATTTTCCAGTTCCTATTCAGAGCTGTCACCATAAACACAAGTGCTTCCTTAGCAACATCACAGTCTTCACTATTTAGATTCCCTTGCCCTAAATCAATATAACCACAGATCTGTTTCCCATCCCAAATGATGTCTTTCTTAATGGCCATCTCATCGAACATGAGAGCACCTAGAATTGGGCTAGAACTATTTTTGACATCTTCACCAATTTTTACAAAACTTTCTTCTGTAAAACCTGGACTTCCATCTATTGAGGTGGCCCAGTGACGAAGAGTCCTTGGATGTGGCAATTTAAAGAACTTCCGCAAATATCTGTGTGCCTGAGCTGAATAGAAGTGAACTGTCAAAGCAAACTTATTAACTGTGTCACTATATTCATGAACTTTCACTTTTCCATTAAGATCTATGAGCTCTTTAACCACACCCTGAAAACAGCCCTGAAGAAGATTGTTGCCAGACGAACAAAGTCTTTTCGTAAGCCCTGAAATTATTTGTTGCTGATGTTCACTTTCAGCTTCTGTCTTCTTGCTCTCTGTGAAGTAATTTTCAATTTCTTCCTCAGTGCTTTAATCCTCTCTGTGGTGGTGTCCTGCAACTTCTTCATTTTTTGAGGGCTTGGAAGGCTATAACTATGTTCATGGCTAACAACCTCAGCAGCATCTGTAAAATATAAATAAATATCCGATATGTAAGTTAGCCTAAATAAAATTATTCGTATACAAAATGTTGACAAGTACCCGTGCCACGCAGTCTACTTACATTTATTTGATACAACCTCTATATTTCCAGCGTTACAAGTTTCATCAAATGAGCGTTTTCGTGGTGGATGTCTCTCAACGTGTTTCCTTTGCAAGTGTACTGGGAAGGAGAATATACTTGGGACGGCACTAGCCAATAGACGTATCTGAGTGTTCACTTTATAAATGTACTTTTCAAGGAAGTGGGTAGAACATATACGACTAGCCTGAGTTGGATACCAATTATCCCTCCTCATAGCAGTTACCCATCTTTTTGTCAAATCCGTATTTTTCAACGGGAATCTGGAACAGAAACAATTCCTTCTGTTACGGTACCAGTACAAATATATATCGTATACCGTATAGGCCTGTATCAGACATTAATAGAAAGCAATGGAGACCAGATGTGCTGGAAAATTGATAGTAACATCCTTACTGTATCCGTGCAGTGAAGTATATTAGTAGCACAATTAGGCTATACTTACGTAAAATAGGATATATCCGTTGTTTTATTGCTTCGATTAGTACAGCCGTAAGCTGAACATACAGCAGGCATCGCTGCGGAAATTAATATGCGGTAGATTTCAACCTAGTAACACAAACAACAATAGAAATCACAATTCACTGAACTCTTCCCTCGCAATCAGCTGACTGAATGTTTTGACTCGATGACTTCGGAAAACATGGCGGATGTTCTTACCAATATCTTCCGCTAAGAGCGCTGTGAACGGTGCCTTAGCCTCTCTATAGTATCTTTAAAGCTCGTTGATGACAACCATACCCCCACCTCTCTTTATCCTACCCTGGCAGGCAGTAAAAGGACCTCCCTCTAAGAAGTGACAGACGTCAACTCTAAGTATTAGAACTGTAGCAAACTTGTGCGAATACTCACGACAGGCCCAGCTGAAATAATAATTGAAGCGTTAACGAAAAAGGGGCACGTAGTTCTAGTTAGCGCATTTTTTTGTGAAGTTTTACAGTGTCATAAACATATCATGCTTAGATCTCCTTTGTCACTCGCATCGAATTTTACATTCGCAATGCTGCACAGATAGGCTATTCTATCAATCTTACTCGCTTCATTAAAGCTTTACATCCTATGTTACTTAAATACGCGGTGGCATTCCTTTGTATGGAATTAGCACTGTGACTCAACTGTCAAAACTAGTTCTTTCTTCCCTAAGGCCGGCATTAGACTATCAAAGAAATTTGTCAAAGATCTTTGATAATAGATCTCTTATAAAAGATGTGACAGTGTAATGGGGAATATTTTATAAAAGGTGGTTTTATATAATTTATTTTATAAAATGTATGAGCATCTTGCTATCTTTGATAAAAGATTCAAACCAAAATGACGGATCATAACAGCTGGAATATTACCACAACAAAAAATACTCATATCAGAGTGTGCAGTGCATGAAATGTTACATAATGAATGGTGTACATATCAAACATAAATTACACATAGAAAGTGTGGGTAAAATAGCCGTAATAGCGTAATACCGTAATACAGTCAAATGAACAAAGAACTGTCCTTCATCCATTTTGCTGAACTATGATAAAATATTTGATGTACGGTAGTGTAAAGGTGTCATTATTGTTTTGTATAACTTTTATATAAAAGTTCAGTTTTATAATAGTATATTATGCAACGAGCCTATAATGGCAATAATTAAGACACGAGTATGTTTATAAAACTAGCGAAGTGTTGAAATTTAATTATGTTTAAAACTGACTATAACCTCTACTGTAAATCTAAGTTGGCAACAATGTGATCAAAAATGTATTTTACTTTTATAAGTTGGCAATTGTTTTTAAACCGGAAGGAGATGTACAGCTAATGGCGAAATGTATGTGTAAGATATTGTCTGTGAAATCTGAAGCCATCAACCATCAAAATTATATCTATATCGAATGTAGGGAAGCTTTTAATAACTCATAAACATGCGTTATGCAATCGAGTCAAAAGGCGCCTTTTGTTGATACTTGCTGTTTAATTCGATAAATAAAAGGACTTCATACATATTGAAAACGACTTGATAATTCATCCCTGCTCGGAGCATAAGAATTACAACAGGTTATCGGCCCAGGTACAGCTCATACGTTAGACACGCCGAGCATTACGGGAAACAATTTGGACGTCGAGAAAAAGTCAGCCGAGTCAGTCGTCGTCGTCCAAGTCAGAAGTCGTCAGGTCAGTCATCGTAGACAAAGTCAGTCACGTCGAAGAGGACGTCTACCGAATCGTCTGCCCGAGAAACGTCAGCTAAGTCAATCTAACCTCAAAATGTCAGTCAAGTAGCCTATACATGAGTCATAGTAAATTGATGAAACAATTTGAAATTAGATAGTAAAATCTTGTGAGATCAAACTTTTGTAAATTTGTCATATTTTTTAAACTTAATTTTGCTTTTAAAGTCAAGTCATGGATACAGTAAAGGTTCATTTTGAAACTTTGACAGAAGATTTGCAAAGGAAATTTTTTTGGTTATGTTTTTGACAGCCAAAAATCAGCTGCTGAGAATTGCTTGGAGATTCAACAGATAGCCGAAGACCTGTCATCAGATGACGACAGGGTGAAAGACAGTTGGATCATGACACGAATGCTGAGTATGCTACCACCTAAGCTGCACCATTTCAGAACAGCCTGGGATAATGTCACAGGAGCCGACAAAACTATTGAAACACTCATCGAAAGATTGAGGCTGGAAGAGGATCGACTCAATGAAGGTAAAAAGGAAAGTGAAGCAACTGCAGTCAACGCACTCATCCACTGCCATCGTTATGTCCAGGCCGCAATGTTCCTGTAGTGACGTCACGCGTAGGGCCGGTACAGCTGCCGCAGCAAGTCACGCGGCTCCTTTCAGGCTCTCACACGCAGTCACTCCAAAGCGAATATAAATTCATATTTATAGGAAAATGTTAATACTATTTGGAGTTCACTTACAGTTAGAAAAGTTACCACTAAATAGGCCTAATTTTCGTTCCGCTAGTTCGAATCCTGCCGTTGTAGCAGGCATTTTACGAGATAACAAAATGGTACAACGTCTGTGCACTTACTAGGATGTTGACGCACCCAGACAGGGCAAAATTGCAGTATTTTGATGTTCCTGTAAACGTTATATCAATACGAAGAGGCATTGATACAGTTATTCAAATCAAGATGTACCACAACGTCGATAAATCGCATATGGCTAAACTGGGGATTGACGGAAGGAAACATTCGAATATTTCAATACCAAAAAAGATTTGCAGGAACAGTTTATTAATAAAATAAATCTATGTACACACAGAAAGAATACATAGACAGGAACACTTTTCTGTGCCTACTGCCAGAAAAGCCCATTCAATTTCGAACTGAGCTTAAGTTATAAAATTCGACAATACTTCAGAATCTCTTGCAAGGAAAAGATACAAAATTATTATGTTCATCTCTAATTCTGTATTTTATTTTCCTTTCATTCAGAGAAACAGGCCTTCTTAAACATTATGCCCCCAAAATTTATTATTTTATTAACAGAAATATTCATTTCTAGACCTTGCTTACCTGAAATACGTAAATCAACATAGAAGGTAACTTCCTTTCTGGATCTCACTCACAAAAGCTGCCAGTATCCTTCTGGCCCTTACTCACCAGTAAAACAGAATAACATAAAAAAAATGAAAAAAAAAAGCAACTAACTACTCACTTCTGGACTTGTGTGAGAAAAAAAAGGGCTATGTTTATTCGAAGAAGATCCTGTTTTGTGATCGTCATTAAGTTTTAAGAGATGAAGTCAAGTTGGACCAGTGATTTTTACATTAGTTTATTTGAAGGATCCTCAGTAAAGTGACATTGGTACCGGTATTTGAAATTAAACAATTTTTCAGTCGCTAGGCGACAATGAGACTAACACTGTATCATGATGAGATAAAAGGAGTTAAAAATCATTACAGTTTTTTTTGTCATAGACTAAACTACAGAACAAAAAAAAAACTACCATCTTCCTAAACATTACAGAACATTTTGACATACATACAACATAACTGAAACTTCCTGTCTTCCTAGCTCTTCTTCGAATGAATATCTGTTGTAGAAAATAACAGATATCCTATGCTGACCCTTCTTCAAATAAACATAATTCTGTATATAAACACTACGTCCCCCTTGGCCTCTTGTCAGAAAAATAAGGTTCAAGAACCACTTCATCAAACAAACTTGTGCGTATGAAATCACTGTGGTTCCACTTGACCAGCAGAAAAATGCATGCTATAAGGTCCAAAAATCAGGGTTACTTAACTAAGGATCTTCTCTGAATAAAATCACTACTAGCTGACCCTTTAGCAAGAGAACAAAACAAATCTTACCCTACTTCCAGATAAAAGAAGTTGAAAATCATTACAGAACATTTTTGTCATATACAACTAAGAAAAAAAAACTAAAATCCTACTGTCTTCCAAAACATTACACAACATTTTTGACATATATACAACATAACTGAAAACTTACTGTCTTCCTAGCTTTTCTTCGAATGAATATCTGTTGTAGAAAATAACAGATATCCTATGCTAACCCTTCTTCGAATAAACATAATTATGTACAAAAACACTATGTCTCCCTTGGCCTCCTGTCAGAAAAATAAGATACAAGAACCACTCCTTCGAATCAACTTGTGGGTATCATATCACTGCAGTTCCACTTGACCAGCAGAAAGATGCAAGGTATAAGGTCCAAAAATCAGGGCTACTTAACCTTTAAGTACACGTGCTGGTGTATAAAGTACACCACGTACTAAAGATGGTATATTTTTGGTTGTAATGTTTCTGCAGGCTGTTAGGCACCATCTAACCTATCCCTAAAATGTTCCCAAACGACTACAAGCAGTGTCATTGTTGCTGGATTCATTTATTCACAGGAATACCATAAACATCGAGCTGTTGCGTGGTATGGTGAACAAAGTTTTCCACGAGTGCATCTATATAAGTACAATATTGATTCAATTATTTAACTCACTCTTATTTTTTAAATCATATTTCAATAGAATTAGAATCTTCTCCATGTCTCGTACGGTTCTGTGTTATTAGGGCTTGTATACAAGCTAAAAATCCGAAGCGACTTACTGAAGAGGAAATCTACGACGCTATAGCGCTAGCAGACTCGAAGTAGTAGTTTGATGAGACCAGATACTTCCAAGGAATAATTTATAGAGTAAAATGATCACGACACAGAATATCCATAACTATTGTGCTTGTAGAACAGTTGATTTAATGTTTTTTACTAAGATAAAATGTTTAGGCTGTGATTTTGTGACATTATTCTCTTGATGTACAAAATTCACCACACGTGTACTTATTACGGTACATATTAACGGGTGCGTGTAGTCAAATGTTAACAGAGGATCTTCTCTGAATAAAATCACCACTGTCCCCCTGACTATTCTTTCAGTAAAATAAACAAGGTTCAGAAATAAGTGCTCTTTTACTGACCCTTCAGGAAGAAAACAAAACAAATCTCAACCTATTTCCATATAAAAGAACATTTTTGTCATAAACAACTAAAAAAAACTGATAACCTACTGTCTTCTTAGCACTTCTTCAAATTAATATCTTTTGTACAAAATAACTGTTATCCCCCTTGACCTGTCAGAAAAATGTTTAATCAAAAATATTAAACAATGGACCTTAGTTACCAGAAAATGAAAGACTTGCTGTTGTCTTTCTGGACCTCATCTGAGAAATTAAGTTACAGAGTTATCCTGGACTGCTGGATTTCTTAGATAAAAAGTATAGTTAAAGAAACCTGTTCTGACTTACTGGACCCAGTCGTTCTATCAATGGGAGGGACTGGAGGGGAATGGGTTATATTACCCATTCTGAGTCAAATAACTCTTCCCCCAGATGAATTAGGATATTGTAGGGTCTACACTGTACTTCACAACAACAATACCATGTAATGACCCAGTGGTGCCAATTTAATAATTTTGTTGCCAGTGACTGATTTTACGATATTAAAATATCTATTGTGACAAAATCTCATACATTTTCCACCATGTAAGTGGACATCCAGAGACATTTTTAACAATTCTTTCTGACAAACCTAATCTTGATCTATCAACTAGAAAACCTGCAAATTTTGCAATGCAATGAATTTTCCAAAGTAAAACTAAAAAATTATAGAAAATTTACTGAAACTTTCTAGGTTCTCAAAGAACTCCATCCACACAACAAACTGATACATTTTTATGTTTTTATGTTTATCTATCACTGCACTTTTCAAAATACACTAATGTTTGTATAAAGTGAAACACCCAGAAGAAATGGTCGGAGACACTCCCAGAACAGGGGTCGTGTAGGCCTGCAGTACCATACTAAGGGATTGAAATCGCAGAGAGATGGCGTGCACATTGGCCCACCAGTGTCGTGGGACCGGACAGGTCAGTGTTCCGTACAGCTCTGTCGGCGTGGGGCCGTCATACCAAGTGGAAACGTTTGAGCAAGTGCAACGATGCCTCGCCTACATCACAGAGTGGACTATCAGCATGTGAGTGAGCATGTGAGCTTGGGCTCGGGAGGCGGGTCTGTCGTTCCGGGACATTGCGGCTCGTTCAGGGAACGCTGCGTCAACAGTAAGGCGTATGTGGATCCAGTGGAGAGAGGAGGGCCGTACACAGCGACGACAGGATGCAAGATGAAGCAATGTGACCACAGCGCGAAACGACCGCCATCTTCTCCGCATGGTCGCATCGGACAGAACAGCGCCATCCTCTGTGTCGGCTCGACGCTGGAGCACTGCAACGGGAGTGGACATGTCTGCGTCAACAGTGCGGCGCCGTCTTTTGAGGCTGGACTGGTTGCACGCATGCCACTGAGTCGGCTTCCAGTGACTGGGAACCACCGTCGCCTCCGACTACAATGGGCACGGGCGCGCTGACACTAGCAGGCTGAGTGGTGAAATGTAGTGTTTTCGGATGAGTCCCGCTTAAACCTGTCCTACAGTGATGGCCGCATACGCGTTCGACGCCGCCGTGGAGAACGCAATCAGGCAGACTGTATTGTTGAGCGGCATAGCGGACAAACACCATGTGTAATGGTTTGGGGCGCAACTGCCTATAACAGGCGATCACGCCTCATACGTCTTGTGAGCAATCTGAACAGTGACTGCTACATTAGGGAAGTTTAACAGCCCGTTGCACTGCCCCTCTTGCAGGTCGTTCCACAGGCCAAATTCCAGCAGGACAATGCCTGCCAGCATGTGGCGAGGAATGTGCAAGCCTTCTTCGCAGAACGACGGATACCTCTGCTTCCCTGGCCTGCCCGTTCGCCTGAGATGTCACCCATCGAACATGTCTGGGATATGGTCGGTAACTTGTTCGTTCAGGTCCATCTGCCGCCACTGTTGATGCTTTGTGGACGCGCCTACAAATCGCATGGGACAGTATTCCCCAGCAGCGTATTCAAGCGCTGCACGATTCCATGCCACGACGTCTAGCGGCTCTGAGAGCAGCACTTGGTGGCGCGACGCCGTACTGAAGATCGACCGTCAACGTGCATATACCGGACTGTCCTATTCAGTAATGTATTGTCATGTCCCTAATCTGTGGTATAAAGAGCAATGTGGTCACATCTCTTGTTCTTGGTGTTTCACTTTCTACAAACAGTACTGTATTTCTTACAAAATATGGGTGTTTTAGGAATGAAGGACATGTCATAAAACAATAAAAGAAGAGGTAAAGGTGATAAATGCTGGACCATAAAAGTCAAGTTATCAGAACATTCCTGTACAGCTTTATCGGATCTCTAAATGTGGGTCCAGACATGTTGCATATCCCCATATCGTTCGAAATGTTAGAAGCCGTATCATTCTGCCAATATATTACAGTGCATTCCTCCGCATACCATCCAGGCGTTTTTTTAACCCGTATTAAATTAAGGCAATGCTGACATCAGCAAGACTACACCAAACCTGAACATAGCAGCAGCGTAGCCTACAAACACATTTATTGTGCTATAAAGAAGAAAACTAGAAATAACGTCTGTGGAAATCACAGATCTATGCTATATAATGCTCTGAACTTTTCCATGTCATGTCCCTTAACTAATATGAATCGAGTGTAAAATGGACCCCATCTGTTGGAGGGTTGTCTTCTCTCGTGCATCCTATTTTTTAAAATTATGATATAAGTTAATACGCTAAGGTGTGTGTTTCAAAAACTCAATCTCTTAAACCAGAGGGAGTTAGAAGGTATGGTTTGTACCAAAATCTTCCAGATCTTCTCAATAGTACTGGAAAAATCTTGCAGGTCTTCGAAAGTCAATGGAAATATATTTATTTTTAGATTAAGTATCTTACTTTTTCGTGCATAAATCTTTGATTGTTGCTATTCAAACATGGCCAAGCCACTACCCAACAAATAACTGCACGCGGATTCCTCTGCTTTTACACCTCTCACTTTGAGATCGTTCATCACTGAATCTGACCATCGCCTTCTAGGTCTACCTCTGCTTCTCTTACGCTCTACAGCCGAACTCATTAACCTCTTAGGTAATCTCTCCTCCCCCATGAGACTTCTATAGCCCAACAAAATGCTCGATCTGTTTCATAATTCATACTACAAAAATAATTCCACCTTGCTCGATACATTGTTCTAGTGCTAAAAATATTCCGTAAGGTACGTGTCAAATACCATATCCCATTAATTCACAATGTATGTTTAAAAGAGGAAGCTTGTAGTTTAACGTGACCGTTAATCTCGTTATCACGAGCCACGGGACTTCCTTTTTACGTGGAATCTGAACCACAGGACATGGCATTTCACTTCGAAAATCTCACATGCATTGACGGGGTAATCTGGATGAGAGGCAAGATGCGCCACCACATCCCCTAATGTCTGTTTAGGTCTGCCATACATTTATGATGAATTTATAAAAGGATCTCTTACTGGTACTTAAATAAAGGTTATCGGTATGTTAGGATTCAAGTAATAAAATACCCTTCTGGAGGCTACTATCAAATCAGTCGTTGGGAGGATAACACAAACAAGAACAACATATTTCACACAAATGTTTGAACCAGCTCTTCCATTGCAAAGTACCAGCCTGATTGGAAAGAAACTAGTAGTAATGGTTCTAGATTTGTGACCTTAATAATCAGTACTGTAGCCTATATGAAGAGTTTCCAAATTGAAATACTTCCCTAACTGGGCAACATGACCACTTGCAACATACTTTTAAATATATTCACACTAATTAAATTAATGTGGAACCATAAAGAATATCCTAATCAAAGTGTCAACATTTCAGTCAGTATTAAGCTACTGTTGTGATACCACCACTAGAGCTTTAACCTCTTATGGTGTACGGAAAATTAGTAACTTAACTAAAAGTATGTAGCCTATCTAGCTAGCATAGGCCTACATGTCTACATAAACTCTGCTCTGACACACATACATTCAGAAATTTTACAAATCTAGTGATGATGTGAGTCAGGAGTTGGATTATAATTATTAAGTGAACCCTAAACAATCACTTAAAGTTGATCAGGACACCTCTCTGACAAAAATTTTACTTGCGACAGACTGAATGTACTGAATAAGCCTACTGAAAATAACTTCTCTGATTCACATTTTAAGTAGCAAGTAATTTAACCTCAGCATTATCATATTCTAGAAATGTTTCCAGTCCTAGCATAGGCTGACTTTTAGAAACTTCACACTATAATATTGAAACCATATTATGACTTACCATCAAGGCGAGTAGCTCTTATCTCCCGAAGTATCTTACTTTCAGGGAAATGTTTAATACACACTCTTGTGTTTCCTGTAATGCGCAAATCTTTTCTAGGGATTTTAAGTTTCCATTGCTTTCTTAAATTTTCGTCGGCGGGGAAGAAAATACAAGGCAGATAACCTAATCATCGCCATCATACTAGTTGTTTTTGCAACCGGTAACACAACAACTTTTCGGCATGACAGGGACCTGGGCAGGAATAATTGTTTCAATGAACAAATAGAATAGTCTATTACCATCCAAAAAGCCTGCATTAGTCGAAAATAAGCGATGTAAAGGTTCTAACTGAACCACAACATGCAACATGCCTGCAACTCAAACTTTTTATAGATAGGCCTATTGGCTAATAACCTTCCTACAGAATGAACATTTGCTTCAGGAAACAAACGGAATGATCCTCATTCTGGATGGCGTAAGTACTAGCGTTCTTACGTATTGCTTTTCACTCGGACACTTAATTAAAATGTATAAACAGCACACAACAAACGACACACATTTAAGCAAATGGCTGTTACATCTCCGACTCTGTCGATCAGCTGATCACGTGGTAATGGCCGCTGCCTGACGGCCTGGACATTACGATGGCAGTGACTCATCGCAAAGGAGAAGAAAACTGGAAATCAGTCTACTCACAACAATAGCAACAGACAAGGTGGAAGCGCGCCAGTCAGCTGCTTTAAGTTTGGACAGAAAGGACATGTAAAGAAACACTGCAGAAACAAACCCTGCGCCAAATATCTTGCCTTTTTTTTAAGAAAACTACCCTTGCCATGTGTGTGGACAGAAATGTCACATCGCAAGAGACTGTACAAAGAAGGATGACAACAAAAATGGAAATGAAAGGTCAGAACGGAGTGAACAGAAGAGCACGAATCGCCCATACCGCGCACTAGCGTCAGTGGGACTGTCAACTGCAGAGCTGAACAGCCTCAATTCGAAATGTAACACACGAAATCACTGGTACCAGGACTGTGGGGCTACACAACATATGACATCACACAGGAACTGGTTCGTCAAATTGATTGAGTTGGAAACTCCATCTCCTATTGTCATCGGTGATGCGATTGTACTAGAGGGCGTTGGTATCGTCAACGTTCAACTTGAGGCGTTCAACGGAACATAATGGTACAAGGTCATCCTGGAGGATGTGCTTGACGTGCCTAAGCTCAACTAAAATTTGATGTCTGTCAGTCATATACTCGACAGAGGTTATGTCCAAATTGCAAACAAAGGTATATCAATATTTGAAACGTCTGATCATCGTGAAATTGTGGCCATGGCAGTCAGAGAAGGTATCCTGTACAGAATGATGCTACGCCAAGAGAAGTCTGAAGCCTGTATGGTAGCCACCTCGATCGTAACCTGGTACGAGAGGCTCGCACACCAAAACCTGAAGTATGTGAAGGATGCTTTGGACAGGAATGGCATTCCATACGTTGATGATTGGAACGAGAGAGTCTGCGAAGAATGCACCTACGGGAAGCAACATCGGGCATCTCACCCACTGAACTAGATGGTTGCTACCCAACCATTGGATCTGGTCATGTAGATATGGGAGAGATGGCGACACCATCGCTAGGAGGAGAAAAATACTTCTTGCTTTTCAAGGATGATTTTTCACATTTACGAACAGTATACTTCTTGAAGACGAAGGACGAAGCCGCAGCCAAACTGGATGTTTTCATGAAGCTGGTGGAAAACCAATTCGGAAGAAAGGTGAAAATTCTACGATCAGATAATGGAACTGAGATCAAGAATGCCAACACACGTAAGCTGCTGGAGGAGCTAGGTGTCTTTCACAATTTTTCAACAGCTTACACCCCAGAACAGAACGGTAGAGTGGAACGTGAAATGAGAACAAGGACAGTAATTCATGCACGAAACCTGAAGGACAATTTGTGGGCAGAAGCAGTGAAATATTCTGTGTTCACGATCAACCAGACTGGCACAAGTTCGGTCAAAGGAAAGAGTCCAGCCAACCTATGGTTCGGACGGCAGGGCAACATGAACAAACAGAAATCCTTCGGATGCGACTGCTACGTTTTGACTCCCAACCTCAAGAGAAGCAAGCTTGACAAGAAGTCTAGGAAAGGTATATTTGTTGGATACGACATAGACTCTCCATCCTACAGAGTCTATCTGCCTCAAGAACGTGATGTTGTAAGTTCAGACAACGTCGTGTTTAATGAAGGAGAAAAATATGAGCGAAACCTGACAGATGTTGAAATGGACGTGAACGAGAACGAGTTGATTGAAGAAGATGAGTATGAAGACAGCATAGACCTGAGACAAGACAGAAACGAAGAAAGAGATGAAGCCAGAGAAGAAGATGAACAACCAAGAAGACCAGGACTATGCAATCGTCAAAATATTCAGCTACCTGCCAAACTATCAGACTACGACATGGGCTACCTCCGGGGAGGAAAGAGTGCCAACTTAGCCATGATAGGAGAAATCCAGGATATCTCTATTTCCAAAGCCTTGAAAGATGCCAAGTGGCTGAAAGCCATGACAGAAGAATTTGAATCCTTACAGAAGATGGAAACTTGGAAATTAGTGAAATGTCCAGAAGCAGTTCGACCCCTGACCTGCCGCTGGGTGTTGCGAGAGAAGCCTGATGGGAGAATGAAAGACGACTGGTAGCACGTGGCTTTGAGCAGGAAGAAGGAGTTGACTATTCAGAAACCTTTAGTCCAGTAGCAAACCATGATTCAATTAGACTGATTCTCAGTCATGCCACTACTGAGATGAAACTTGATCCCTTTGATGTGAAGACGGCATTCGTGCACGGAGACTTGAAGGGGAAATTGTACATGTATCAACCTGAAGGATTTGAAGATGGTACTGGCAGAGTCTGCCAACTAATGAAAAGCATATATGGACTAAAGCAAGCACCAAGAAAGTGGAATGAGAAAATGTCAGATTTTCTTGAGAAGAAACTTGGACTAGTGAACACCGACGATGACCCCTGCATTTACTATAACGAGAAGAGAACTTTCATGATGGCTCTTTTCGTCGACGACGGGCTTATCGCTGGATATAATGAAGAAGAAATCTTTGAAGTCTTGGATATCATAAATCGGGAATTTGAAATCACTTATCAACGATCAGTTCAGAAGCAATTCACGTACCTAGGCATGGAAATCAGAATAGAGAAGGAAGGATTTTTTGTGAACCAGCCTGGATACACCAGAAAGATCATCAATCGTTTTCAGTTCGTCACATGCAACCTAAGTTCAACACCCATGGAGAAAGGAATGGTGACAAACGAAGAAGATCGAATCAATGACAGACCAGCGCCACCTACAACTCCATATCGAGAAGCAGTGGGAAGACTACTCTACCTGGCTACAATATCCCGACCGGATATATGCTACGCAGTGAACTACTTGAGCCGCTTCAACGGCAAAACCATGCAGAGCCACTGGAAAATGGTGAAGAAGGTATTTCAGTATTTGAAGGGAACTCCAGACTATGGAATTTTGTTCAATGGAGACGACAAACTTGTGGCATATACAGATTCAGACTACGGTGGGGACACCGTAACAGGGCGCTCAACAAGTGGTGTTCTGCTGTTGAGAGGAGGACCAAATCCTTGCAAAGAGTCGTTCAAATGAAAAGCATTATTTTGTAAGCTACTGATGTCATAGGCCTATTTGATGTCTCCCACCCTAGATAATGCTACACCCTCAGGGGCTCACGGCTGATGAGTTCGGGAGTTGGCGACCCCAAGGGATTCCTGAGCTGGGTCTGGTTTTCTCCCTTTTATCCATTACCTCTGGGGGCGGACCCTCTCCTCTTTCACTTTCCTATCTGCCTTTTATGGCTCTCCTTCCTTCCAAGTCCCTCAATCCGTATTCTTCGAGGGTTGAGGGCATTTCTTTTCCTCCTGTCCTTTGTTTGCCTTATTCTCCTTTTGTTTTCCATTTCTTCTTCTAGCGTATAAGTTAGTAGTTAGTTTTAGATATAGTTTACATTTCATTATCATCTTCACAATCACCCAAACCATTAGGGGCCGATAACCTAGATGTTAGGCCCCTTAAAACAACAATTATCATCATCATCATCATCATCATCATCATATGTCAGCAATATCTAGTTTCAATTTTGTGTATTTGATTATGTAATGCTTATTTAATACATATGTGTATTATTTATTACAACATTTAACAACTTTGATTTAAATGATACAATGTTTTGGGACGTGTGTTCCGTTTTTCCATTCTTGAAATCTGGCAACCCTAATTGCGAGTGTGGTCAGAGCTGTCAGCGTTATCACATAGAATTTGCAAGAAAAGAACTAAATCAGTGACTGAATACAGCAAAGAGAATTAATGATTCTAGCCTAATATCATATCTTCCATAAAATTTCTATGTATCAATTGGCCATTTGGCTGCAATAAATTTTCATTAAATAGTAGCATGATCCTTGGGATTACCCGACAGATTCTGCAATGTCAAAGCTAGCTGAGCGTAAGGGCTGGAAAAGAGGAACGCACCATCAAGAGCTCCCCAGGCCCATGAGGACGAATATTTCCTTCACCTAATCCAGGAAAAAGTAGTCAGTCTATAATCTTGATACATTGTATGACGCAATGTAACCTCTGGAACAAAGTATCTCGTGCTACTGTTCGGATATTTCTGGATATGTTCCCCACTCATTATCACTGCACGGTTTACACTCCGATACTAATGGCTGCCGTCAATACGAGCATGTCATGACCAAACACCCACGCAGCAGTGTGATCACTTGCAAGCCTTGAACGCAGTAACGTTCCTTAATCGATCACATTATTATCCGGTGTGCATTAAAACTTCATTGGGGAGCCGCAATGAATCCGGAGATACCATTGCTGACAGTGGCTATACTGAGCGTGGTTTTCCTTCTTCCACACTCTCCAGGGAAATGCCACGATGGTATATTCCCTCAAACCAAAAGTTGCATTTACATACACTACAGAAACACCGGTTATCAGACAAGTCCAACACACCCGCAAGGGCATGCAGCTGATGATCAAGATGCCCTTGACCGATGATGATTGTTGTTTAAGGGGTGGAACATCGAGAACATGTGCTACTACCTTAAATGAATAACAACATATATCATATTTCTTACAAGGAAAACAGAGACAGCTTAAGCTTTCACGGCCGGCGTTCATAATTAAGTACTAGTTTTTCGGGCTTGTAGGCCGTGGTCCAGACAGGATATCTCCCGACGTTTCACCGGAAACTGCGTCCGGCATTATCAAGGGTTCCGCTCCTTTCCTTGGTCAGCAGTCGGGTCAGCGGGGTCGGGGATAAGATGCGATGACCACTGCTGACCAAGGAAAGGAACGGAACCCTTGATAATGCCGGCCGCAGTTTCCGGTGAAACGTCGGGAGATATCCTGTCCGGACCACGGCCTACAAGCCCGAAAAACTTGTACTTAATTAAAAACAGAGACACATTGGTGAGTTTCATATTCCTGTTCTTAACGAGTACTGTATTTGATGGGACAATGGCAAGCCATTAATTTAAAGTTTAAAAATAATTAATAAAATCAAACGTAGGATTGAGCCCTTATGAGCAGTTCAGATGGAGTGTGAACTCAGAAATTCGAATATTTCTTGTTCTAGTGAATAAATAGTTTACATAGGATTAGGTTTTTCTTATTTGCAAAATGTATTCTTTGCTTCGAAACCTCATATGTATGTCACCGCGTGTGGGAGAACGACTGTACCCTGAGCTGAGCTGACTGGACAGGAGGGTACAATATGTCTACCCCTTATTATTCCCGTTTCGAACGGGGTCGGGGATAAGATGCGATGGAATTCTAATGTGGTGGACGTTTTTACGGCCGGGCGCCCTTCCTGACGCCAACCTCATGAGGAGGAGTTAATGGGAGATTAAATTAATGAAGTTGAATGAAACTGGGCAAGGATACAGAAGGAAGCGACCGTGGCCTGTCAGAAGGTACCGTCCCAGCATTTGCCTGGAGTTGAAAATGGGAAACAACGGAAAACCATTTCAAGGACGGCCGACGGTGGGGCTCTAACCCACGTCTACCGAGTCCGCAGAGAGCTTGGTCCCATGGCCTAACGCTGCGCTTAAGCGGGCGTAGCTACTGCTGTCGGTGATAAATACAATCAAATAATTAATAAAATCACAGGATCCTGCCTTTGGGGCAGATGAACTCGCTGTTCCACCCCTTAAAACAATAATAACTAACTAACTAACTAACTAACTAAGGTGTGCCTAGACTACTCTTAGAATATACAGGGTGTATCTTAATTATACCGACAAAAAAATCAGGGACGCTCTGCGTGTTATGTAAAAGACGATGCCACAATCGTATTGACGGAGAAAATTTTTCCCTTCGAGAAAATGAGGTTACTTTGTTACTTCCGGGCGCGCGATTCAAATCTACGAACTCGTCGTATTTGCTGAGCTAGAGAGCAAGCCGCTGGCCACTGCTGTGCTTCAGGCAAGGGAAGGGAGTGTGATAGAAGGAGACGGAGATATGCTGGCGGGAATGCGCAAGTTTCCTCGTTCGCCTCGGCTTGCACTCTGACTCTGCAAATACGGCGAGCCCGTCAATTTGAATCGCGCGCCCGGATGTAACAAAGTAACCTAATTTTCTCTAAGGGAAACATTTTCTCCGCCAATCCGATTGCGGCATCGCCTTTTACTTAACACACAGAGCTTCCCTGATTTTTTGTCGGTAAAATTAAGATACACCCTGTATAACGAATATTTTACTTGCAGAATACTGCAATCAAAGTTCATGTGTAACATTAGAAACTACACATTGACATTGATGTACTGATTCCAGCTTGTAGGATTGCAGTGGGTGGCTTCCGTGTGGAAACTCCTGGGTTGCTAACGAATCCCTTTTTCCAGGGTGCCCTGCATTTTAATGTCACAGGCAAACCGCAGACTTTCAACGATTGTTTTCAAGACTCGGGGATATGGAAGCAGCATGGGGAGTTGCCAGGCCTGTATGGCGGAGGTTGTTTCAGGACTTCCCGTCGAAATGCTTTCATCAAATCGAGGGTCTTCTTGGCTACATGCGGCCTATCGTTGTCCTGGAGCAGCTCTTGCCTTGTGCTTGGCGTTTAATGCTCAGCAACGTAATGTTCAACGTTAATTGTTTCCCATCTCTCCATTCAGTTGATGAGTAGAGGTTCTTCTTCGTTGATAAAAGAAACTGAGCATCACTATTTCGGCCTTCAGGGAGGAGTGTGCTTCCTTTTTGTTCGGCGAGGGGAGCCAGGATGGAACCACTCCATGCTCTTCCGTTGGAAGGCAGTGATCAAAGTGGTGACACCATATCTCATTATATGCTACAACCTTGACAATTAATTCCATTCCTTGCTCCGCAACCTGCAACATGTGGGTGAAGCAAACAAACACTCTCGCCATCTTCAGATTCTTTACCCGATGCTTGGGCACTCAATATGCACAAACTTTGCCGTAATTAAGCTGCTTATGGAATAGGTATGCCTTATCCCACGCCACACCATAGCCGTGCGTGTCAAATCGCCCACCACGGCCATGATGTTATGTTGCAGCTAATGCTCGGCAAGTTCAAGTGAAGCCCTGAGTGAGGGCGCTGCCGGCACGAGCGAGTGATGAAGCGAGGGAGGGAGAGCACGTGGTGGGCGGGGGGAGGGAGTGATACTAATGGTAAATCATTTTCACGTGCGCGCTACCCAGCGCCAGTTGGTTTCTGTGCCTTTCGCGTGCAGCAAATAGCAGTAGATCCAGCAGCATGATGACAGGACGGGCAAGGGGAAGTCTGGTAGTTCACATATTTTCCAGGGCTTCAGATGAACTTGTCGCGCTGTAGTCTGGAGATCGATGGTTCGAATTCCGGCCCTGACAGCGGCTATCCTGAGTGTGGTTTTTCCCGGTACTTATCACACACTTTCACCGATGACAGTATTGTAGCAGCTATGAAAGCTAATACATAGTTGATATTCCTCATAATAAAATTGCGTCAGAGATTGTGAATAATAGAATTGCATTTAAGTAGAAAGAGGCATCTCGAATGAATAGGTCAGTTGGATTTTGTAGCACCGTCGTACACGTTGTTGACGGTACCATATAATTGAGAGCTGCCATACCAAGTGTAGTGGACAGCTGGTTGAGTTAAGAGAAAAGTAAACTTTAACGATTTTGAAGTAAAGTACTTCTTTGGGTCTTAGTTAACTGAAATGATACTATTATGGAACCCCATTCGAAAATTGGACGGAACGGTGTGGGCACATTTGTGTTGTAATGAAGAGTGTGAATGTGTTGATTTAATAGTGTGAAACCTTACCCCAAATAGTAACATGTGTTAGCAGTTAGTTATTGTTGTTTTAAGGGGTGGAACTACGAGGTCATCTTCCCCTTAGTAACATGTGGTTTTCGGAGAATGCTAAGTGTCAGATTTAGATGTGTTTGTTAATGTCGGTATAAGTCGGGAGTTGATCCCTTGATCCTTTGTTTAATGATGGATTAAAACCCTGGTCCCCCATAAGTAAAGGGTACCTTATGAGAAACATTACGGTTGGTGTAGTCGCTATTTGCATGAATACTCACCTAGGTAAAATCAAAATAAGGTTAACGCAAATTGAAATTCGATTAAATTTGATGAACCTGACGAAAATAAATTACACATTTCGGTCAGAGATCCAGATAATTGTGGACTCTGAATAAAGAAAGAAAGAAAGAAAGAAAGAAAGAAAGAAAGAAAGAAAGAAAGTAAGAAGGTTGTAATGGAATAATGCTCATAAATTAAATGTCAAATGAGATTATGCATGGTCATAATAATAAAAGTAATCTCAAGGAAGTACAGTAATGCCAACTGTCGAAAGCTAATGTATAGTAAGGTCTTGAGAACGTACGATGTGGAAAGGGCCAGGACCCAAAAAGGCAGATGAAAATAAACGTAGAGTTTATGAATAAATCTAAACATAGTAAACTCATTGAAGGGAAATGAGTAAGACAGGAAGTTGATTGACAATTGTGTGTTGCGTGCCACCCCCTAGTGGCACCTTTGTTAACTGGATTACGGTGGGTAGGAAGCACAACACCAATTACTGCTTAAAGAAATAATTAACTTTATTGCGGCCAGAAGGATACAGCACTCTTCGGTAAATACAAGCAATTATTACCTTACTCCAGTTTCCTTACGGCGAGAACACTTCCCCTTTCACTTGTCAACAGACCACAGTTAATCCTCTTCGCTAATGAGTCCGGTCCCGTACGCTAGCTGGAAATAGCTGCACCCAGCCTGTCACCGTACTACACACTGTTTCACAATGTAGCACAATCACTTCTGTCGCACTGGAATTAAACACACTCGCTCAAGACACAGTTCCTCTGTAGGAGTCTCACTTCCCCGCTCCACTAGGGGTTTCGCAAGTCACCACACATCTGTCGCTCAGGATAATCGCTCACACTAGCTCGTAAAACACAACAACTACAACTGCTTGACAGGTCGCACTTATATAGCAGGCCGGTGACTCAATAAATGCTTCTAGATCCATCCAGGGTTCACGGCTTCTCGAGGTTTCCATCGCTGATCCAGTCACGAATATTCTGGACTATCCCTTTGTCCTAGTAGCCCTGTTGCATAAGGCGCACGCAATACAGGAGGCAGGGCACAGCCCAGCCCTGGGGCAGTTGTGACTCATGCGGCGAGTGATGACACAAACTCACAGCCGTAACATGTGTATTAAAAGGGAATAACATGTCCGTGTTTTATTATTTGATTGTGGGTCAATTTGATCCGTGTAAATAGCACCTTGTATAATAAAGTTTAGTTATACACATAATTCATGTGTCTCTGAGTATTGAGTGATACCAAAAACCCATACCAATTCCATTTATCATAAACAAACGTAACACACCCGAGGTCTACTAGCCGGACCCAACCACATGAATCCTGTCCAAGGGTCAAGTGTGAAATTGGAGTAAAGTAGAATCGACGGAGAGCATAGGTCTATTGGAAAAGAAGATAAGGATCTGGCTGCTGAGAAATGTGTAGATAAAAATTATAAAACACGATTGCAGAATAAAATTGTAGACCCAGTGGCGTAGCAGTGCGCATTAAATCGCTCACCACGACAGAGACAGGGAGCTGCAGTAAGTCTGGAGATCAGAGGTTCGACCTGGCACTGACAGATGCCATCCTGAGTGTGCTTTCTTCTCGCGATTTTCCACACCCCCCTCAGGCAAATGCCAGGAATGTAACCGTATTTCAAAAGTCCCGGGACACCTACCCGATCCCCGACCATAATACTTAAGAGTACACACACTACTACAGTCATTGCAGAAACACACGATACCAGATTTCAACAAATTTGCCTGGAGAGAGTGTGGAAAAAACACACTGAGGATAGCCGCTGCCAATGCCGGGATTACAGCCTAGGATCTCCAGACTTGTTGCATCTGCCCTCGCGGCCGTGGTGCACGATTTAACGAGCACTGCTACGGCGCAGAACGCATCCATACGCTGAAGTTCGCCTCGTTGCGTAGTGGCTAGCATTCTTGGCTGTCACCGCGGAGGCTTCGGGTTCGATTCTCGGCTCTGCCAAGAAATTTAATTCTGATCTAAGTGCTGGAACGGGGTACACTCAGCCTCTTGAGGCAAAACAGAGAAGAGGCAGGTTCGATTCCTACCGCAGTCATCCTTGAAGACGTTTTCCATGGTTTCGCACTTTTACTCCAGGCAAACGCCGGGATGGCTACTAACTTAAGGCCACGGCCGCCTCCTTCCCGATCCTCGTCTGAAATACCAATAAAGTTAATAATACAGCCATAACAATAACACAGGTTATCAAACAAATTTCACACACATCCAAATACACGGGACTACATGACCATGATATCGCAGAGCCCCTATAGAATCAACAACAAAATATGCAGATTTGCAAGAAAGGAAGACTCCAAATGAAGTGGTATCTTTTCGACATCACTTTATATCAACATTTCCGCCTGTAAAAATTAAAAAAAACATTTTCTGGTACTTGAACGAGCCAAACCAAAGTAATACAAGGAGAGGCTTCTGTAGTCTCGGGGTACGTATTGAGACTCCGGTCCCATATGTCCTGGGTTCGATTCCCGGTAAAAAAATTACTTCTCGTCTGAGACTTGGAACGGAGTACACTCACCTTCGAGAGACGAAACTGAGAAGTGGTGGGTTCGATTCCCACCTCAGCTATCCTAGAAGCGGTTTTACGTCCATCTCTAGTTTTATTCCAGGCACAGGCCAGGAAAGTTCGTAACTGAAGGCCGTGGCCACTTCCTTCTCAATCCGTACCTGAATTACAAATATGCACACTACTACACACACTACAAAATCACATGTATTGATTACCTATAAAGGAAACATGGTCATTGAGTCAACAATGAGTTCTGTATTCATCAAGTCCACCTCGTTGCGTAGTGGCTAGCATTCTTGGCTGTCACACGGAGGCCCGGGCTTGATTCCCGGTTCCGGTCTGAGGACTGGAACGGGGTACACTCAGCCTCGTGAGGCAAACATGTGAAGAGGCGAGTTCTATTCCTACCTCAGACATCCTGAAAGTGGTGTTCCGTAGTTTCCCACCTCTACTCCAGGCTAATACTGGGATGGTGCCTAAATTAAGGCCATAGCCGCCTCCTTCCTAATCCCCATCTGAATTACAAATACACACACTAATACAGCCATCACAATAATATGGGTCATCAGAAAAATTCCACATACACCCAAGTACACGGGGATGCATGACCACGATGTCGCAACGACTCTAAATGACTCAACAACAACATAATATTCATCAAAGATAAATTTAAGTCGCTTAGGTTCCAGCCTATTATCGATATCAATGTTAGACTCTGCACAAACGAACTTTGTAAAAAGCTGCCAAAGCTGCTGATGTAACGAAATATCTGAAATCTATCCTCCTTATCCATAGTTCAAGAGCTCTGATTGAGTGCTTGTCTGCGTGTGACAGAAATAACAATAGGGAGGGAAGTTGATACTGAAGATATTCTTGAATAAGTTAGGGGACATGATACTGTGAAAATAGTAGTTGTTGATTCTTTAAAGGGTTTGGCGACATCATGGTCATGCAACCCCGTGTACTTGCGTGTGTGTAGAATTTGTCTGATAACCTGTGTCACTGTGATGTCTGTACCACTGTAGTATGTGTATTAGCAATTAAGGTACGATTTGGATAGGATGCGACCGTGTCCTGAAGTTAAGTACCATCCCGGCATTTGCCTGCAGTAGAGGTGAGAAACCACGGAAAACCACTTCTAGGATGACTAAAGTAAGAATCGAATCCGCCCCTTCTCAGTTTTGCCTCACGAGGCTGAGTGTACCACGTTCCTGCCCTCAGATCAGATTAAATTTCTTGACAGAGCCGGGAATCGAACAGTGGTGACAGCCTAGATTGCTAGCCACTACGCAACGAAGCGGACTCTGAGATATTAAGTTCTATAATGGGTATACAATTATGTTAAGATAACTGAGGATATTTTGTTGACCAGGGTACGAAATAATGTTTTACTATTAAGCATTGCAACCTTCCAAGTGTCTTTTGAATGAGCTCAATAACTATCCGTGGGTTCGATTCCCGGCCCTGCTATGAAATTTAATTTTGGTCTGGGGGTTGTAACAGGGTACACTCAAACCTTGTGAGGCAATACTGAGAAAGGGTGGGTTCGATTCCCATCTCAGCCATCCTCTAAGTGGTTTTCCGTGGTTTTCCACTTCTAATCCAAACAAATGCCAGGATAGTTCCTAACTTAAGTACACGACCGCCCCCTTCCCAAAATGAATTACAAATACACAGACACTAATACCGCCAACACAATAGCACAGGTAATCATCCAAATTCTACGCATCCCGAAGTAAACGGGAATTATGACCACGATGCCCATGGCCCTGAAATCAACAACAGCAAAAACAACAATAATGACTATCCATGTGCCAACTGATGTTAAAAATTAGGCAGATGACCTCGCTTTTCCGCTCCTTAATACAACAATAACTATAATAACTGAGGTCAAAAACTATTCGGATCTTGTAAGTATAAGATGAATTTGTGGTAGAAAAAAAGACCGTGGTGCTACAGCTCATGAAGGGCCTAGTCCTACCAAGCAACCGCTGCCCAGCCATTTGGCCTGCAGATATGGGATGACGAGTGGTCAGCGCGTCAGGTCCCCTCAGCCATTAATCTTTGTCTATGTGACCGGGGTGCTGCCTCACTGTCAGTCAGCTGATCATTTGTCCTCATGAGGCTGAGTGTACCCCATTCCAGCCCTCAAGTCAGTTTCTAAAATCCCTCATGGAGCCGAGAATCGAACCCGGAGCCTCCGGGTGCGACGCAGGCACGCTACCCCAAAGACACGGGGCCGACGAATTTGTGGTAACCCTATTACAATTTCGTTTCTATATTTTATGTGTAGCCTACTTGTACTATCGACTGCAAAAATAACGGGCCGTCTCGCCGTGCGGGAGTTGAGTTTTCGAGCCATCAGGTTGCTATCACTTGGTGTATTCTCAGGAGGGGAAGGCTGGGAGAAACTGTCCCATAATGAGCCTCATTATAGTACAGTTCCCTGACATATAATACTTACATTTCAACATCGTCGAACATAATAGTACATTATGCAACGAGCCTATAATGGCAATAATTAAGACACGAGTGTGTTTATAAAACGAGCGTATGTGAGTTTTATAATTTTCATACGAGTGTCTTAATTACCATTATAGGCGAGTTGCATACGACTGTTTATGTTCGACGATAATTAGTATAACTATTTTATGTTCGAACATAAATATTCATAAATATCTGTCGAGATTTCGCCAGTTTTATTGACTGAACAGAGCGCATGAGACGCAGGGAATGCCTTGTACAGTATTTGACCATGGCCACCTCGATTACTCTACTATGACACTAGGCCAGGCAGTGAAATTTACATTAGAAGGGAATGGAACTCAGCGCATCTAATTATCTAATTGGTCAAACAACTGTTTCTTGAGCTCTGATTGGTGGGAGAAACTGTTTCATAATGAAAAATAGTGTTATAATGAGCCTCATTATAGTACAGTTCTCTGACATATAATAGGCAGGGTCGAACATAAGAAATATAATAGGCCTTTAACATGTGTTTTATATTTCTCAATGTTGTGTCAAGTGTAATTGAATGTTTTTCTTTACCTTTCCGCTTCATATATTCTGGAATTCAAATGTAAGCGCACATTCTGGCGAGAAAATGGAGAAATATCCGGGCAAGAAGCAGGAGATCAGCAATCCTAGGGAAGGAATATTTGCAAATGCATTACTGTAGTTAAGTAATTAATTGAGTTTACAAAGAGACACCTGTTAATAGTATAAAGTTTAATGAAACAGGTTATATGTTTTCAACCCTTCATAGAGGTCATCGTCAGCATAGTTTTTATTACAATCGCATACGTATATACTAAATTCGTTATTTTCTGTGAAATTATAATATTCAACCCCCCAAAAAATCCATTGTCTCTGCAAGTCTAATAGATATCGACTTACAAACGCATTTAAGAAAATAGTTTAAAAAAAGTTTGATGCTTTTCAGTCGGTCAACAAGATTGTACCCAAATGAGATGGGTTATTCCCTAATCCTGAAAAAAATTACATTAGATTACTAAATACACTTGGATGACCAGTTTCGATCGTCAAGCGATCATCATCAGATCCATTACCCTTAGGCTATAAAATCTATTTCTGAAAGTATGGGTGAAAATATTTACAATATATACACTTATTTAGTTGCAGTATTAGTTAAGAAAATGCAACTTGTCAATATTTTATAGCCTAAGGGTAATGGATCTGATGATGACCGCTTGACAATCGAAACTGGTCATCCAAGTGTATTTAGTAATCTAATGTATTTTTTTTTTAGGATTAGGGAATAACCCATTACCATTGGGTACAATGGTGTTGGCTGGCTGAAAAGCATCAAACTATTTGTTTACTAAGGCAACACTGAAAATGGCTTCAAACACCATAAGAAAATGGTTAAACGTGTATTTCACAGTTTTCACTACAATATCTCTGATTCTGGCTTATTATACTGGCCCATTCGTCCCACTTGTAACTGGAAAGTCGACCTATTAATGGTACACTTGAATAAGGGCTGCCAAGGAATTTGTGAATTGTGATATTTCAAACAATAACATACATTTTCAAGATTTTATAACCATCAAGCATTTTAATTGACCACAGTTTGGACACAAAAGAAGTATTTTTTGGTGATCATGTCATTGAGCAACTGCTTCAAGAAGAGACAGTGAATTTTAAATGCCACATTTTTATATAATTTTTAATGAACTGGGACAATTTATCTTAGCATTCAGTGTTTAAAGTTTTTAATTCTGTGTTTTTAATTCTGTTTTTGAGTGTACTGTTATATGGTGTTTTTATATCTTGCCCCTATGTTTTTGCGCACCGTTAATTTCATTTTCATTTCGTGCCATCATCCCTATTTTAACATGTTTTAGCGCAATGGAGCTATTGACTTGATTGTTGGGCCTGTCACTTTGTAAGCTGATGAAGAGATCATTTTATGTAGGAAACATGTACTTGTAATTATAAAATATGTTATTATTATTCTCGAGTCAGAGAACATCAAATAAAACACAAATACAAATACTATGACTACAGACATTATATAATATTTGACCAAAACTTGGCCACTTCCACTGCATTCTGTGATGCTTCATAAAGTTCAACTTCTGTGCAGGAGGTCGGACACAGTCTACACTGAAGCATATGTTTCACAGTCTGATCTTCTCCACAGTCACATTGAATCTTCCTTAGTGTAACCCCACTTTGCAAGATTGATCTTAGATCTGCCCACTCCTGATCTTAATCTATTTAAGGATTTCCAAGTTAACCAATCTTGATTATGACCAGGAGGTAAAGTTTCGGCGATCCTTTTCCAGCCCAGGAGAGGAGATTCCTTAGCTTTCCATAATTCTAGCCTGGCCTTTTCACATGTAGTCTTCAATACTTTAGATGTTCTTAGGAAGCTCTTCCTAGACTTCAGCCTCTGAGCATGTAGTTTATGCCCATTTAGAGGATGGGTTGCTTCCTGGACAACTTTCTTCCTTTCCTTGTTTGCAGCTATTTCTCGTCGAATAGAGGGTGGTGCTATTCCTGCGAACTGGTAAAGGCACTCTGTTGGTGTTGATCTTAAGCATCCAGTTATAGTTCTACACGTTTCATTGAGAGCTACGTCTACCTGTTTAGCATGAGTTGAGTTATACCAAACCGGGCAGGCGTACTCTGCAGCGGAATAGCACAATGCCATTGCAGATGTTCGAATAGTGTCAGGTTGACTACCCCATTGTGATCCGGCCAGTTTCCCCAGAAGATTATTCCTGGTGTGAACTTTTGACTTGGTGTTCAAACAGTGTTTCTTGTAGATAAGAGGTCTGTCCAGTGTTACTCCGAGAAATTTTGGGGTGTAACAGTGTTCCAGTTCCACTCCTGACCATATTATCTTCAGTTTACGAAGGCTTCTCTGTTTCTCAAGTGAAAGGCACATACTTGTGTCTTGGAGGGATTTGGTTTCAGTTGATTTACGATATAATATTTGGACAGATCCTTAAGGGCACTCGTGAGGTTGTTCTCCACTGAATCAAAATCCTTACACTGTGTAGCAAGAGCAAGATCGTCAGCGTACAAGAAACTCCTGGTGTTGGGAGCTATCAGCTGGTCGTTTGTATACACGTTGAACAGAAATGGAGCGAGAACACTTCCTTGGGGTAGGCCATTCTTCTGTAGTTTCCATCGGCTGCGTTGCCCCTGGAAGTCCACAAAATATCTCTGATTCTGCAGAAGAGTAGCAATGAACCTGGTTAGGCTGGAGTTCTTAGTCAGCGTGTAGACCTTAGCAAATAGAAGCTGATGATTAACAGTGTCGTAGGCTGCCGATAAATCGACAAATGCCACTCCAGATACCTTAGATGCTTCGAAACCGTCTTCTATGAACTGCGTAAGGTTCAGCAACTGTCCAGTACAGCTATTGCCGGGACGAAATCCAGCTTGTTCAGGTATGAGCCGAGGATCAATTACGGGTAGACAGCGATTCAAAATTATTCTTGCTAGTAGTTTGTAGAGGTTTCACAGGAGTGCAGCTGGTCTGAAGTTCTTTGGATTATCCCCTTCTTTGCCTGGTTTCAGTAAAGCTATCACACGGCTTTTCCGCCATATCTTTGGAATTTGATAATTCTTCATGCAGTTATTGAAGAGCTGGAGTATCCATTCCTTTGATTTTAAGCCGAAATGCTTAATTTGTTCTGTCCGAATGTCATCCAAGCCGGCTGATTTTCCATTTTTAGTCTGTTTGATAGCCTTTTCCAGTTCTGACATACTGAGTAGTATTGTAAGATCGTTACTTTCCTCTTGAAATTCTCTTTGATGTCTGGGCACTTTGTGCTTATAGATGGGCTTCCCGTTCATCAAAAGCTGATGAGCTATTTGGTTGGCAGTGATGTTGTAATGTACTGAGGTCTTTGTCGGATCATTGCTTAAACGTCTTAAAAGTCTCCATGCCTTATGGCTGTGATCTATGATTACATTTTAATAAAAGTATTGACTAGGCGGACCTGAATTATAAGGATAATTATTTATTTAATCACATAATCTCGTCAATACGGAACAATGTCAAATGTTGACGACTTTGAAGTTAATATTTCTGAAAATAAACGTGTATTTGAGCTCGAATAAAGGTTATTAATAGGAAAAGTTTATCAAATATACAGTACTATAAATGTGTATTATTAAGTTAATGAACCTTGGCCTTTCAATGTAGAGCCAACTAGTAAGTTTAAGTCGTAAAACAGTCTGGTTCTTATTGTCAATCAAATGCATTATTTTATGAAGTCTGTGGAAGAAGGCGAAACATCATAAAATAATAAATTTGATTGACAATAAGAACCAGACTGTTTTACGACCTAAACGTACTAGTTCGCACTACATAAAAAGGTAAAGGTTCGTTAACTTAATAATACACATTTATAGTATTGTATATTTGATACACTTTTCCTATTAATAACCTTTATTCGAGCTCAAATACACGTTTAACTATTTTCTTAAATACGTTTCTATTAGACTTACATACACAAAATTGGATTTTTAGGGTTGAATATTATCTATTGTGTTATTTTTTTTTTTCATAGAAAATAACCAATTTAGTATACAAGTATGTTATAGTAATGCAACCCATGCTGATGATGACCTCAAATTAGGGTTGAAACAGGTTTCATTAAACATTATACAGTACTATTAACAGATGTCTCTTTGTAAACTCAGTTAATACATAGCGTACGTTAATACGTCTATTTAGTACAATTCCGTCATGGGTAATGTCTTTGCTTCGTAGCTAAGTAAACTAAAGTCGTGTAGCCCACTGACCTAATGCATGTCTGTGGTGACTTGCGTGTCAATGATACAGTTCTAATAACTCGAACCAGAATTCTCATACCAAAAATTAGTATACAAAGTAGAAAGTGACCTTGTATGCCAAAGGTAAAACCACAGCGACTCCATACAATCAAGATGGCGGCTGGGCGTACTCAGGTTGTAATTGCACAATTTAACACGACACTTGGTGAGAAAGTACCGTATAAAAGACCTCGCAACCATTACTCAAAACATTATCACACGGAATAAGTTAGAGCGCACAGGAGACATCTTGAACTTATAGAATATAAAATTGATAAAAACAAATAACAGAGTTGCAATAACGACAATTAGTAATAAATTACAATTGCATAGGCTATGCAGTTTTGTGTACCCAATTCAATATAATTGATCCTCCATACATTCAAGATGGTGGAGCGTAGGCTACTATTAAAATTTAAGATCAATAACTCTCATTAACTCCTCTCGTGAGGTTGGTGTCAGGAAGGGCATCCGGACGTAGAAACCACCAGCCTCGTGGAATTTCATCCCATTTCATCCATGACCCTGTTGGAAACGGGATTGATATGGAGTAGACATAGAAAGTCAGCATCCGATCATCCAATTAAAACGAAACTTGGTTAGAGAGAGGTATCATATAAGAGACCTCGCTAGTATTAGTCATAATACTATAAAACTGTAGCCTACATAACCGCCATTTTGCAAGTATAAGACATTTATATCGATAATTCACTATACAGTATATTAAGAGTTACGATGATGGATTGGTTGCGTGGCGCGATGGTAACGTTCTCACCTGCCTTTACCAAGTTTGCAAGATTGAATTCTGACGCAGTCAGTCATCATTTGAGGGTGCGCAAATGTGAGGGAGCCGTGCCAGTAGTTTTACTGGCACCTCTAAGATCCCCTTCGGGCCAAAATTCTGGCACGCCGGCGTCTCTTTAAGCCCCAGGGACGTAAAACCAATAACATTATTATTATTATATTATCATTAATAGTTACGATGATGAAACGCAGCAAGTAGGTATTCCCAGGTAGCAGTCTTCTCTGCACAAGAGACCACACTGGTGCATATTAGCCTACCTGACTCAGTGCACTGTCTATACGAGCCATTTATTTGACCATCTAGTATGTTTTGTAACATACAGTAGATTAACTGGAATGGGTGGTACATAACTTCATCTTTGATAAACTCCCATAAAAACAAACCACACGGGATCAGATCAGGCGACCAAGGAGGCCAGCCCATAAGACACCGATCTGCACCTGTCACAAGATGACAATACTAAACGCTATCAGTTCTGCACTTGTTGAACTGAGGAATCTGATCCATGCGGCTGTAGCTAAAATTGACCTGGATAGGCTCCAGAGTGTGTGGTCGGAGTTGGACTACCGTATCGATATTTGCCGTGTGGCACGAGGACGGCACATCGAGAATTTGTAGCAAGCATACTCAAAAAGCTTGATGAGTTTCTCTTTTAATTGGTAGCCTATATGTGTCAATGCTGTAAGCTATAGGCCTATACTTTCAATTAATAATGCATGTGCATGAAATCGCTTAATTCATTTGTGCTAACCCTGTACTTAGACTATTAGCATTGTTGGCTACCACCCCGCAAGCTCGGGGTTATTTCTCGTCTCTGCCAAGGAATGTAATTCTGGTTTCAGGTTTTGGAACAGTGGACTCAGGTGGTGTCAGTTTTGAAGTCTTGTAAAAGGCCAGTAGGCTACACGAGTTCACTTCTTTAGTTGGCCACCCTCAATTAAACGGAATTACGTATCAAGCTATGGACAAGAGATATAATTATACCCATACATACAAGAGAAAATAGGCTATATGTTCTTTACTGAACATCTTATTTGATAACGTGATGGTTATGTAAAAATAATAATAATAATAATAATAATAATAATAATAATAATAATAATAATAATAATAATAATAATAATAATAATAACGGAGTGGAAATAGATTGCTTAGCATTCGCTGATGATATAGCCCTGATGACAGAAGATTTCGAAAGTGCAACAGAACAGGTCAATATATTGAAGGAAGTAGCAGAACAAACAGGATTACAAATTTCCTTTCAAAAGACAGAACTAATGTCGAACATCAAAGATGATACAGCACAACTAAACACCAAATATGGAATGATAAATTTAAATATCTTGGGGAATGGATCCAGCAAAATGGCCTTGACAAGGAAGCTATAGAAGCAAGAATCAAGAAAATGGAAGTCGCTTTCCAAACCACCCGCAACATATATAACAAAAAGTGCTTTTCTATGAACACAAAATTTCGTCACTACAACACTGTCATCAAACCAGTACCGCTATATGCATCTGAATGCCTTATCCGATCCGAGAAATGTTTGCTCGCGAAGTTAGAGAGAAAAGAAAGAAAGATCCTACACATCATACTTGGCCCAGAATACAAAAATGGCACCTACATCAGAAAATCCAGGCAAGAAATATACTCGAGGATAGAGAAGATCACAGATCACAGACACAATGCGAAAACGCAGAGTTTGCTTCTGCGGTCATATACGACGGATGATCGAATCCCGATGGACGAAACGTATCTTCAGTATATTCGACTCCAAACCAAAAATTACAATGCCATGGTATGTTAACGTCCAGAAAGATCTGAAAGAAATGGGGATACGAGCAGAAGATGCACGAGACCGAAATCTTTATAGAGCAGCCATCAAGACGTTTGGGACTTTCCTGGACGAAAAACGGACAACTGGTGCGAAATGGACAGAAGAACGTCGTGCTAAACACAGTGAGCTCATGAAGACAATGTGGATCAAGCGAAAAATGATCAAATGCCAGAATGTAAAATGAAGCTTATCGTGGTCCCTTGTTGGCCAATTAGCGAAATTGAATGAATAATAATAATAATAATAATAGTAAAACTAGTCTTTAGCGGAACCCTTAATATGCGGAATCCTGTCCACAACTGAAAAATCACTGGTCCCGTGGATTATGGCCTATTATTCCTGTTGATTTACCTGTATGTAGCGGAACATGCCTAACGCGGAAACGGAAACTACGTACAGTTTATTTAACGGAAAATTATGCGATCAACAGTATTTCATTTGCGGAACAGGAATGTTTTACGAACTTTTTCGATTACCTTTTATGTTCACTTTGCGTGGTTTGGCATGGCTTCCTATAACCAGGTCTTGCCCATAGCAGAGCGGCAACGCCGCACTCAGGTCTGTGTGTGGCGAGCAGTAAGCATGGTGATGAATGGTGCTGAACGTGCTAGTCCGCATAAAATTGGATATATTCTTTTATCGCTCGCTGTTTTTTCAATAGTGTTTAAGGTAGACCCGAGAGCGAAGGCTAATCATCTGGGAAACGTAAGTACAGTTCCTAACACAACGCCGTTATTCTATAATATTAAATGATAGTAAGCTATCGAATTCTATACCACGTGGTTGCTCTTCTGTATTGTTCCAAAGCTTCATGCATTTTGATTTTTAAGCTTCATACACTTGTAAAAATTTAAATGTGTTGAAACAACAATCGTACGTTGACAATAGCAGAGTCTTTATTCTCGTCAATAATCAGTAGGCCTACTTTCGATCGACCATGACCTACGATAGCTACTTTTCTCATGTCTTCATTGGCATTTAAGCAGTGTAAGTAAAACAGTTACACATAAATCATTGATATGGGCGTACTAATTAGTTACTAAAACATAGATAGCGATTTATTGCTTGAGGAAATTACCTCCGTCTATTTCTCTTTCGTATGATGTCAGAGTAAGAATGCCGGCTGGAAATGACAGATATGAATGACGGACAGGCAGCCTACCGAGCTACCTACTGTAATTAGAAGAGGCAAGAGATGTCTCGAGAAGTCGAATGGTGCCTTATCATCATCATCATCATCATCATCATCATCATCATCATCATCATCATCATTATTAATACTATTATTATTTCCAACCAATATTATTGCCGTTTCTACGAGGTTGGGGTTGAACTAAGATGATTTTTTTAAAACGCGGCGAATGATTTTTATGGCCGGGTGCCCTTCCTGACGCCAGCCTCACCAGAATAGTTAATGAGAGATACAATGACCGCAGCTGGGCAAAGAATTGGATGGAAATGTCAGTGGCCGGCATTTGCCTGGAGCTAAAAATTGGAAACCACGGTAAACCCTTTCAAGTACGGTTGACGAGGGGTTTCGAACCCACTGGTCTTCCGAGTCCAGAGATAGTCTGGTCCCAGGGTCTTGCACCTCAACGTGAGTAGCTACCCCGATCGATATTATCATTACCGTATTGTTATTATTATTAGTATTATTATTATTATTATTATTATAAGTAGGTCTAGTAGTAGTACAGATAATCTGTACTGGATTTGCCGTCAGATTCGTGAGACATATCACAATGTAATATCAATAGTATTTAATAAATAAATAAAATTAATATTATTATTATTATTATTATTATTATTATTATTATTATTATTATTATTATTAATAATATTATTGCCGGTATTATTATTATTATTATTATTATTATTATTATTATTATTACAGACAGACGCATTGTTACTTCAAGTGAAAGTAGGAATCGACAATTGTTAACACTTAGGCCTATATGAAGAATTTATTTGATTCTTGTCATGTTTTAGAATAAGTTAAATTTATGTGAAGTAATTTTATCAGTTTTATCGCTTTATTGACTAATTATTAAATAGCATACAACGGAATCTCCTTTTGTCATCTAACAATATACGCACCTTTCCCCGTCCATACATATTAGTGAACGTCTTTCCAATAACCCGATTTCAAATTAGAATATTGAGAGACAGCAATGACTACTCAGCCCTAGGCGCACGGCCGGACCCGGACGTATGACGCTAGCGAAGCGGTGTTGCAATTCAGTGTGGCCAAGGCCTGTTTAAAGGTAGCTATGAGTTTGGACATCCCTTGACAAAGTTTCTCAAGTCTTGTGCGACCTTCACTTGTCAAGGGAATGCCCCACTTTTTGTGAGGATTAACGTACAGGGGTAATGAGGAGGAATGCCGAATCCAATGAACAAACCTGAACTCCTTCTCATACAATAATGTTAAATTCTTATTTAATGTTATTCAGTGACCAATTATAGAAAGTCGTGATGTTGTTAAGTCCATAGTGATGGAGGGAAAATGCACGTTGTTTTGAATTTAAACGCTAAAATTAAAGTTAATGAAGCCAGCGTTAGAACACAGCGCGGAATTCGTCGAGCAATACCGCCAAGAAGAGAAACCGGAGGATGACGAAGGGGGTTGACATGGAAGATGATGACGATGGTGATGAAGTAGACGACAATGTGTGTAGTTTGAAGACCATTTTGACGAGCCCTTTCAGCGGTAAGATAAATGCAATTTTTTCCACTCGCGAAAAATTACGCGGAATTGTTTGATATCGTTTGCCACGCACGTATCTTAATTGAAAGCCGTGCCATCAAGGTAAATTGTGTTCAGCGCACAATCTTGGATTACTGGAAGATTCAAATGATTACCCCACGTCAGGTCAAGACCTGAGGAAAATATCCCTCCGCGCATCTTCTCTCTCTGCCCCTCCGCGCATCTTCTCTCTCTGTCCCGTCTTGTGTTTCCAACATGGCGCGCATCTGATCGAGTGTTTGAATCTACCTTAACCACAAAGACTTTATTGCGTTCGGACCTTTGATTCACTTCAATTACGAATTTATCCACGGCATATTCACTGAACCAAATATGTTTTCCTATCGTGTCGAAACCCGAGGCTCTGTGTTAATAAAAAAGGATGCTTGTAGTTTTATGTTATCGTGCGATTATTTAAAACATTATAACATTGTGTTAGAGTAAAGCCTCCGTGGCTTAGGCGGCAGTACGCCGGCCTCTCACCGCTGGGTCCGTGGTTCAAATCCCGGTCACTCCATGTGAGATCTGTGCTGGACAAAACGGAGGCAGACAGGTTTTTCTCCGGGTACTCCGGTTTTCCCTGTCAAAATTTCATTCCAGCAACACTCTCCACTATCATTACATTTCATCTGTCATTCATTTAATCATTGCCCCAGAGGAGTGCGTCAGGCCTCGGCAGCCGGCACAGTTCATATCCTCGCCGCTAGATGGGGGCTTCATTCATTCCATTCCTGACCCGGTCGGAGACTGGAAACAGGCTGTGGATTTTCATATAACATTGTGTTAGGTGAGGAATGACACATGAACGATGAGTGATATAAGAAGACGAAATGACGTGTGTCCTTGAACCCTATGAACCAACTAATTGCTTATTTGTCATCCGTCACCATCTTATCTTGCAAAAGATCGAAAGTTGACGGGGAGAAACAGCTGCTTCCTTGAAGGGTTACGACACGTACTCTTGAGAATCAGAAGGCAGAATGATCTACTGTTAGTACAAAGACTTAACTGTAACGTGAAGTGGAGGGTAATTATAAAACAAAATAATAATTATACCGCGCATAGGAAAATAATACTGTCAGGTGTATATGCGTATTAGCGATCATCAAAATGTCATTACAAAACATGGCGAGTAGGCTATATATTTTCGGTTGAGCTGACATAGGCTACTAAGAAGTAAACAATCTCCTATAAATAAGATTAAATGTTAGGATACAACATGTGTATATAACTTACAGATTTTGTCGCTAATCTTCCTCCATTGCTTCTATTCCACTGAGACCGCCGTCAGATGATTCACTACTATTACTATCACCATTAACTTTCACTGTCACTTTCGTCACAGTTGGAATGTCATTCTTGAGAAAAAGAAGAAAGCACTTTCCTACGAATTCCACACAGAGCAAAATTCTAAATACTGTGACACATGAACCCCCTTTCCTTGTGACGCCGGCCGACTTCTCGCCGGAGACTCACCATGAGCTTTGAATTCAGCGCGCACCGAGTCAACACTGTATGTCGAAACGCCAGTCAAGTATGCAGTCTTCTTCACCAACTCTTCTACTGTCCACTCTGGATTGTCATCCCTCAACCTACTACAGTATATACATTTAAAATCATTTGTTTGCACCTTTTACTGAATTTCTCCCCACTTTTATTATTTTTGAAGTATTTTGTTGGTGATTCAAGCTTTACAGCTGCAGTTTGAACACTTTGTCTACTTGAAGGAGCCATCTTGAAGTCCGTGCAATCATAACAGTATTGCCAACGTTTGAACCTGATTTGCCACAACATTTAATGAGTCGGTTACTCTTTTGCAGCTCAAATAAGGTTTATACAGAACGAAATATAATATGATATCAAATTCGTACCGAATTGCTCTGCCTATCGTATAAAATACCACTACAAGCAATATTCGCGCACACAGTTAATCGCATGAAAAGCAAGGTTGGTGCAGCTTCCAGTTAACGAGAAAATGATTAATTTATTCATAGATTTTTACCAAGGAATTTCTTAAAAGTAATCTAGCCAGTTTATCGAAACATAGCAACATGCACTGAAACATCTTGTACTGAAAAAGCAAGAAGAAAAATTGGGAACTATTTCCTTGCGCGTTAGCCTTTTCACAGACCAGAACATCAAAGGGACCGCTTAGGTCTTGACCTGACGTTCGGTATAGCAAATTCTGTTAAAATACTGTAGCAATTTTTGTCCAGCTCTAGCAAGTGTACAAAGTGTATTTATGTAGGTGATATTTCTGTACCCAATTCTTAATGTCACATCTACGTACTAATGAACACAATAATTGTGCTGTGCAATTTGTTTTTAATAACGAATTGTGTAAATATTTAGTGTTGCGCTGATTTTGTTAGTATTTAGCGTGTAATTGGTGTTACCTCTGTAGCTGGATTATCAACAAGAGGTATGTACCAAACCACAGTATTGTATTTACACTCCTAAATATTTTTATGATCACGTGTATTAATCGGAATCTTGTCTATAACGGGAATATTTATCGGTCCCATGAAGTTCCGTTCAAGACAGGTTTAATGGTAATAATACTCGTAATGAAGGCGTGTGGCCTCCAGCAGGGAAAAGTTAATGGGATGAGGATGAAACGGATAATGATGATGCCACAAGCACCCTGTCCCATAGATGGCAATTAACCGTAGAACGTTAAAATCTCATGACCCAACCGGTAATCGAAACCCGGGACGTTCGTACCAAAGGCGAATGTGCTGGACGGTTATTTAAGAGCAATTTGCATATCCGTAAGAACCTCAAAGATTTCTAACCACGATGAGCATGGATGTTTAGGTTCGTAAATGCCTTATGGTTTTGCACTTGATTGAGAAACTGTTGTTGTTGATTCATTCAGGGGCTTCGTGAAATTGTAGTCATGTAGCCCCGTGTACTTGGGTGAGTGTGTGGATTTTGTCTGATAACCTATGTGATTGTGATAGCTGTAAGCTAGTATGTGTTGTGGCTAGGATTTGGATAGGAGGCGACCTTGGTTTAATTTAGGCTCCATCCCGACATTTGCCTGGAGTAGAGGTAGGAAACCACGGAAAACCACTTCCAGAATGACTGAGGTAGGAATCGAACCCGTCTCTTCTCAGTTTTGTCTCACGAGGTTGAAAATACCCCGTTCCAGCCCTCAGACCAGAATTAAATTTCTTGGCAGAGCAGGGAATTGAACCCTGGCCTCCGCGGTGACAGCCAAGAGTGCTAGCCACTACGTAACGAGGCGGTCCATTACTCTTACTAATACTAATACTGCTACTAATACTATTAATATTATTATTATATCTCCTTGTGGATTTTGTTCTATTTGGCCCATAATCAACTCAAATTATCATCATGTCTTTTCCTCTCCATCGTGACGATGGAATCAAATGCTGAGCAATAGAATACAATATAGATATGCTTGTATGTTCCTCCCAAGTTCTTTGTTGTTATTTTAAGTGAAATTCGATGAGTTCATTTGGATGACAGTGGGCAAGATAAGAGTGAGTGAAGTACAGCATTTCCATGAAATGATAAGCAGATGAGGAAGGTTTCTTTCAGTATAAAGAACATCTGGCACAAAAGATACAGCAGAATTGAAGATAAGAAAGATTTTTCTTCGAAATATTCAAAGAAGGAAATGGTAATCCAGTTAAACAGGAAATTCCTCTGAAGCAGAATTATAGAACAATACTCTTCACAATGTATTTTGGAATGAATGAATGGACAACCATAAACGACATACTGTAGTTAAAAGGAGAAAGTCGTTATATTTCAACAAAATGCCAAATTAGAAATGTTTGGAGGGTGTGAGGGCGTCTTGATCATTTGTTGGACAATATGCCTCAAAGTATGCAGGCCTGTATCAATGCAGAGTAGTTGTAACTCGGCAATGAGTGGTTTGGAGAGATTAGGACTGGATGCAAGAGAACGGTTCTTAAAAAAATGCCTATTTGTTCGACGCTTCGATGTCCACATAGTGATGGTTTAGCTCGCGTGGTTGCCTTCCATACAGGGTTTACAGAAGATTTCTGAACTTTTCTTCGATTGGTGAACTAGGTGCAGTCATTTATTTGGGGGTGAAAAGAGCTATATTCTTCTTCTTTCTGGCATTGCTCCCATTATGTTTTGGGGTCCACCGCTCTGCACATCGTCCTCTATTTATTGCGATTTGCTGCACCAATGAAAGGGTGAACGTGTACGATGTGCATATCCTCTCGTAGGGTATCCATCCACCTCTCCTTTTTGGTAGTCCTTGAGGTCTTTGTCCAAGTGACTTAATTATTAGTGCTTTATTAAAAACAGTATATACTCAGCATCTGCTCGGGCCACGTGCCTGAACTAACGTAACTGCGCGTCACCCATTTTCGCTTCTATAGGGGCATTTCAAAGGGTATTCCAGAAATAGCCAAATTGTCGTGCCGATATTTTCCCTTGATCTCATTTATTGGGCTGGTAAGGATACAAGTTCAATTATAAGTATTTATGATGTGCATAAATCAATTGAAAACAGTGGCGTTTTCTCCAATACCACGGGGTAAGCACCGCTTACCTAGCATATTCTCATAAAAAAAGAAGTTTATATTATGATTTTCTAAAGCGCGACGAACAGCAAAATCACCGCATTGAATGGAGTTCCTCGTTCTTCACCCTAGTTCTTCACGATCGCCCACCACTAATTTGTAGAGAAAGCGCGCGGCCGGTTGCTATGACAACGGGCCTTCTGGTCCGGAACACCACTATGGCCGATGGAGTGGTACACTAAGAATGTCAGGTCGTCCTTGATTGGCTAAGACAGGGGGTGTGGCGTTCCATAGCCACAGGGCTGTCGTCAAAACAAGTAAAAGCTGGTAGCAGGGTCTGCTTCGATTCGGACAGCTTACCGAGCTTGCCCTCGTGAGCATGGAACACCAGCACTGCGCACTTCCCTAGTCCCCACCCTCCATCGCGCGGAGAAAGTTTCTGACCATCAGACTCCACTTTGATGGGTGCGTTAGTTGCAATTCTGCTTCGTCCGGTATACTCACAACTGTATGTTTTAGTGTGCAATTAGCAAAATTTAGTATATGGTACCGTAACTAGATATTATTGTGTTTTAGTGTATAGTTGAACAAATTACCGTACGTCATACATTATCATGTTTAGCGAGTAGTAGCCTACGTTAATATCCTTTTAGTTTGTACTCTTTGGTGCATGGATATTTCAAAATTGAGACTGCACAACAGGGATGGCAAATACATATTCACTTCACTTCTAATATTTCTATTTCTCGTCGGAGAAATCACTTGCTTCTAAGAAATGATCTCGATAATTTAGTGAATGCTTTCCTTTGAAATGCATATTTTTCAAATTATTATATTTGAATCGTGTTTTACGTAATATTTTTGTGCATTAATGGCAACTTCTTTTCTAATGCAATAAGCAATAACTATTTTTTAAATAATGTGATATGTCTTTAAAGTATTATTCAAATTATACGGATGTACATTTAAAATGATCTATCCTTTACACCTACTCTTTGAATATAGGCCTAATTTGAATGATATTCAGAGCAACTTTTCGGGTTGTTGGGCTACTCTGAAGATACCTACGCTGGCCGTGAAAGCCTACGTCAGTATAATTTGAGGAATATCTGCAAAGAAATATTAACCGAACATGCAATACAATGTCATAAGGTTATCTATTACTAGTAGCATGTTTATTATTTTAATGTTCACTTTAAGTCCCATGATAGAAAATAATAATGTTATTGTTTTACGTCCCTGTTAACTAGTGAGGCTTTTAGAGACGCTGGGGTGCCGGAATTGTGCCCCGAAGGGAACGTGCCAGTAAATCTACTTACACGCCTCCTTCGCATTTACGCACCCTCAAATGGCGATTGACTGCGTCGGGATTCCATCCCGCTATCTTGAGCTCAGCAGACGAGAACGTTGCCGCTGAGCCACGCAGCCAGTCATAATAGAAAATTTACGGGTAATAACCTGCTCCTTAGACCAAGAAATGCGAACAACAAAAGCACAAACTGCCACACTGTTCAATCGTCAAATGACACACGATCAGAAAAGCTCGCCAACCCTGCTGAATAATTTACTCCACCCTTAATATAGCTACGTTCATGGGTTGGCATGCCTGAAATTGAAAAGGGAATAATGACCTGTGCTGTATTAAAATTTCTTCATTTTCTTTTAAATGTGAAGATCTCATAATTATGTGTGTACGGTTGAGTAGTTGTTGCTACTTCAGACATCAACCTCTACATTGACAAGGGCGTCGCTAGAACCAAGTGTTGAAGTTGCTCTATGATGTAAGCCAATACTTTCAGTCTTCTTCACAGCTTACCCTCAAAAAAATTCCACGCCACGCCACTGATTGAAAATAAATTTATCCGAAATTCTGAGATAGAACTAATTTTTTGTAACCATGCCTTTCCAGTAGGATTTATGAATGTTATCACCATAGCCTACCCCTTGGCACAGTACCAGCGTGTTCAGTACTGAACTCGAATTTAGTATCTGTGAGAAAATGCACGAGGCAAGGATCGTGATAGGCGTGCAGATGTTAGTAGGACGCGGACCATGAGACCTTATCGAGCTCTTTCACACATTCCGAACTAGATGGAGCACCTACCATCCAATGACTACACCTTTCGAGTGGAGGTTGTATAAAATTTAATAAACAACAGCAAAACACATAACAAAGGGGACGTGAGTAGCACATGAAATGATATAATGAGGGGTGATGGGACTGAAATAAAGGTACACATATTATCAAAAACAAAAAAATAGGTATACAAAATAAACCAAGTAGTAAAGGAGAAAAATTCCGAGATGCCTAACGTGTTCTAGATTGGAGATCGTTCAAAGTTAAACTCAAATTAAAACGGGTAGCAAAAAACAAGTTAACAATAGTGCAAATAGTACCTTTCTTCCCACCACAGGCTAACTACAAATCGTAGTTAGGAGAGATATTCTAGGAAGTTACGAAGTCACGAAACCCCAAAACAGGAAAACTCTACCCTTAAACCAAGTATGGCACTTACAAGAACTCAGCCATAGAACAAACGCAAGCCCAACGCATACACCAATGCAAAACAAATCCAAACCTAACATTACTCCAACGAAAGATTACGGGAACACATGACATGCAATACTTAAAAACAAAACGCTTCACCAGGGACAAATTCAACCGAACAGCAACACACCAAAGAAACGTAAATATCAAATGACTTCGTTTACTTCCTGAATAAATCTCCTTTCTAGAAGAAAGTACGAGACTCGGTTAACTTACGGAAGACAAGATGAGGGTCCACTGCAGTCCCAGGTACGCACAATGCACACACATTCTATCAACTCGAAATGGTAACCCATACGTCTCATTTAATAAACGTAATGAGTTCACGTGTTGTTTCTTGACTGAAGCCACGCAAAAACAAGAACAAACTGACATGACCCTAGGCGTTCAGTCGAGCCCACTTAAGCGAATCACTTTAACCCGCCCTTAACATAAGAACACTGCTTATAAGTAAATGACCAAAAGGATGGCGAGGCTCTAAATCATTTACCCATTGCACAAATAAATAACACAACACAAAACAAAAGTTTGGTGCTTTTCAGTTGGTCAACACGAATGTACCCAAATAGAGCTGGGTTATGCCCTAATCCTGAAATAAATTGCATGAGATTAATAAATTCACTAGGATGACCAGTTTCGATCGTCAAGCGATCATCATCAGATCCATTACACTTAGTCTATAGCATCTATGTTTGAGAATACAGGTGAAAAATATATACAATATGTACAATTATTTAGTTGCAGTGTTGGTAATGCAACTGTCAGTGTATGCTAAATGTGGTATATCTAATGTTAGGTAAAATTCTAAAATGGTGATAAAAATCCGGAATTTGTCTGTTCGGGGTGATTATATGGTTATACAAAATCAACTATGGTTAAACTGTAATAATACAGGCTGATACTTATCCGGTTGTCTTCTTAAAATTCAAAGATTATTACCAGGAAGGGAGGATATATTATTATTATTATTATTAAATGGAACGAATACATCCCTTTTATCTTCTCTCAGGAGGTTTATATTTTTATTTTCATTGTAACGTGGTTGAATATGAAGTATGAAAGATGCAAGCGTAAAAATGTAACTCAGGGAGTGTAGAAAGTTGTACAGGAACGATTAGTAATGTGAACGGAACAAGTAATGTATTATAAAGACACGATGATAATGTATAATGGTTAGGAGGATTTTTGTAGTGAGCATCATGAAAGATATATCATATTTTTGTGTTTATTGAGTAGGATCACAGATTCTCATACATTGTGAGATTGTATAGAGATGGGATTTTTATTTTAGCAATGCTGTGATTCATCGTCATATGGAAAAGAATGTATTAGGAAATGTGAGCGTATTGTAGATGCTATATCAAAGACTTGTTCATTAAATAAGAAGGTATAAAGTATATTGCAACGAGGCAACGTTCTGTACAGGTTGTATATGACGTTTATGGAAGAAATATGTGTATTATTGAGATGAATATGTTAGTGAAGATTAATGCCACGAACCACGAGTATGTATTATTTTTATATGGGGTATTCTTGCATAGTATTTCAAAAGTTATCGTATTTATTAATTGAATTTGGAAAAACAGAGCCGTAACTAGCTTAATTGCTCGCTACGAAGGTTCACTTGGATATGACATAAGACTTCAGAGAAGGTAAAACTATTAAGTTGTGAATTTAATCTAGAGAAAGACTTTTTAAGAAAGAGAACGAAGGAGAGAGAAATATTCAGGCAGATCATGCAGAGATCTAAGCTAAATATCGTGCTGGACGCGATAGTGTAATTTATGTAAATATTTGTAATATAATAATAATTTTAATAATTTAATCATTTAATTTTAGATATGTTTGTTGAACCAACGAAGTTCAAATAAGTGTATTATGTAGGGTGAGAACTGTAAATAGCGATTTTGAAGAGATTGATATCACGAGTAACAGCTGATTGGTACAAGCTGTGTCATATGTCATTGACAAGTTTTTAAGAATTTAAATATGTTTGGTATTTTTTATTTAACAGTTTAATATGAGTGAGGAAGAGGACTTAGTTGTAGTCCGAATTCCTTCTACATAAGAATTATACACAGATGGAAGATCTATCAAATTTAATTTGAATTTTATTTTTGTTTTGAATTTTAATTTGTGTCAGGGACATTTTATGTAGTGTCCATTGTTGAATTAATTTACAAGCACAGTTTTAGTTTGCTTGTCCGTTTTTATAGAAACTGATAATCTTTTCATTTGGTAATCGACATGCGATAGTACTACTAGTTAGATGCCGGCGTCCGCTTCGACTTTAAGACTGTTCACCCTCGAAATCCAAGATTCTTGTCCTACTAATTTTTGATCATTAGGATATTGTATGTAACTAGTTAGTAGTACTGTCGTATGATCGGTATGCACCGAGAGTTGCCTAGTTATTCACCTAGTAGGGAAGTGTTGGTTTATCTATCTGTGTATCAACATCCCTGCAATCCTTACCATCTCAGCGGATAATAGGTGGTGGCTATGCGGTATTCGGGTACAGTGCGAAGAAACCAGGACGCCTGGTCTAATGCTGGTGGGTATCCGGAACTCCTACCATTACGTCTTCCATCGAGGTTTATATTGGAATTTGTGCATATTGATCGTGGTGAATCTATTCCTTACAAATTGTAAGTTACAATATTTATTTAAGGATTATAGCCTACCTTTTATTTATTTCTTAGTAATTCTTAAAGTGTGAGGGACCGTCAGGGGGTCGCAGAAGACCGTTCCCCATCCCCTCTGGATCCACTTCTGGGTGATGGTGATTAATTTTCTAAGGGGTGGAATGTCAAAGCCATCAATGCCTTTTTCTGTTTTCTTGAGGTATGTATTGAGTTGAGACTTCGGTCCCAAAAGCCCTGCATTTGATTCCCGCCCATACCAAGAAATGTAATTCTGGCCTTAGGGCTGGAACGGTGTAAAATAAGCCTTGTGGGGTAGAACTGAGAAGAGGTCAATTTGATTCTCACCTCAGCCAACCTAGATAGAAGTAGTTTTCCATGGTTTACCACTCTACTCAAGGCAAATAGGTGGATGATACCAAACGTAAGGACACGGGCGATGGCTTCGTAATCATAGGCCTCGTTGCATATACACGCAACAGTACAGACATCACAGCGAACAGAAAGACTCCACACACTCCCAAGTGCAGCGGGTTAAATGACCACGGTGACACAAGCCCCGAAAAGAAATAATAATATCTAGGCCATCTGCCGCAGATATAGGATAGGATTTACACTTTACTACATCGATTTCTACCGGTGTCTTTAAGAGCTCACGCTTTGAAGCGAGTCTAGAGTCTAGCAGTAACCCACTGGAGGCGCTGAGAGTACGCTCAGCTGGTGTTTAGCAGAGCAATCCGTCCGCGGCTTATCCACGACTGTGACACGACAGAACTCTCTGTGCGATTGGACAATTTACGTATTAATGCGCATGCCCCAAAATTTGAGGTTCGCAGCATGTCTGGTATCCCTCTGCGCATCCAGAATGCACCGGCAGAAAACGTTATACTGTATCATTAGAGGGACTAGGGCATCGTCGTCATTCTGTCCCGTTTATTTAGGTATATATATTGTGTCCGTTTGCTCTGAGATACCACGGGGCTGATTGGTAGAGATCAACCACCATGAGATCCCATTGCAAACAAACCACATATAATACTCGACATGCATTTGAGCTAGTCCCGACACAAAACTGTTATCTCGGGTAGTAACGGGTTTGTGATATAGTGGAGTTATAGAACTACCCCAAAATACAGAAGCAAAGGAAAGGAAAATCTCAAATCTACTAACAAATAAACCAGGGTTAAGGTAAAATATGTCATTCGACATTTATTTCGTCAATACCTACCATGTTAATGGGGAATAATGTGCTAAGCTGATCTAACTAAATCCTCCTGAAAAATATAATAAATTTAATTGCAGCCGAATGGCCAAAATACAATTCATGTTGGTTCTTTAGTCTACAGATCTTTGCTATACTCCAAAACTGATTTTGTCCTATTTTTGCATCGTTTGATGTGATAGCGTTCACATCCTTCACTACACAAAGTTCACACACACTCCCTTGTTACTTCATGGCAATGTGACGTCGCACATAGTTTGTGGTGATATCCCTGAAAAATATAACATTCTACATTATCGTCCGAACAATCCCCTCAAGAAGTCCTGTCATACAAACAATCTTGAGAAAACAACGATAAGAAGATGTTATGAATAAATCCCCTACGCAAATACGAATGTAACTTTAAATAGTTCTTAATTACACTCATCGTAGTGTCAATAGCATACGGGTTTCCATTGAGGTTCAACAACGTTCAACTAGAACACAGAAATATGCGTGACAATAAAGCTACGTTATGACAGTACCATTTCCAACATTTAATCTTTACTTTTTTAGTTTTTTCACCTTAGTTATAACTGGATTAATAACTCACTTAGATGGTTCCAAGTTTCACAGGCCCTCGATGTAGTCCCCACCGTTGCGTACAACGTGTTCCCAGCGATGCGGAAGTCGTTGGATCCCGTTGGCACTGCCCAATCCATTGATGGTACGAAGAGAGCGCTCGGCAGCCTGCTTAACGTATTCAATGGTGCGGAATCCCTCCCCGCGCATTGTCATCTTCATCTTTGGGATGAGATCATAGTCGCAGGGACTGATGTCGGGAGAATATGGGGGGGGGGGGGGTGATAGAGGACCTCCCAGCCCCAGCGATCCAACAATGCCGACACAACGCCTGCTGTGTGTGCCCTAGCACTGTCATGCAGAACGATGGGCGGTGTAACCATGTGGTGGTGCCGTTTCCTTCTCAGAGATCCTCGGAGATGGTCTTGCAGAAACGAACAATAGTACGCCTCATTAACGGTATGCCCTCGGGGAACAGTATGGTGAATGATCACACCATCCCAATCATAGGCAATAATCAACATTACCTTCACATTGGTGAGGGTTGGTGGAACTGTTTGTTTCCGTGGTGATCCGTGGTGCCGCCACTCGTTCGATTGGCGTTTTAACTGTGGCTCATAAGATCTGGCCCACGTCTCGTCAATGGTTATGATACGCCGTAAGAAGGCCTCTCCTTCGCGCTCATAACGCTGCAAGTGCATACGACAAGCGGCATATCGCAGCCATTTGTGCATGACGGTTAAGTCATGCGGAACCCATTTGGACGCAATCTTCCTCATTTTCATTAAGTCCTTCAGGATGTGGAGGACAGTTGATTGCGCCAGTCCGGTATCTTGCTCTAATTGACGAATCGTTACGTTCCGATCCACCTCTACTAACGCGGACACCATCTGTACATTGTCATCACTTACTGGTGGGTGACCAGATCGAGGCATGTGCTCCACACGTTCGCGCCCATCTCGAAAGGCTGCAACCCATCTTGCTACCGTTCTGAACGGTAACGCAGCTGTACCGCACGCTTCCTGCAATCCTCGGTGACACTGTTTAGCACTGCGACCCCTAGCACACTGAATTTTTATCCACGTTCTCTGCTCCTGCTTGGAAAACATTGCGACTGTCTTTCGCGAGCGCTGGTCTCACACTACTCATCTAACAGGCGCGACTGCGCACGAGTAGTGAGGACGAGCGAGGTCATGTGCTCTGAGGGAGGGGATGCAGGGGAGCAACTGTCGGTAAAATTGGCAGGCCCAACATTGTTGCAACTTGGCACTGAAGCGTTGGTGCAAAAAATAAAACACCAACCCATTCCCTATAATTTAAATTAACAGGAAGCATCTAACCTAAGCTATACTGTACAGGTTTACAAAATTAAGTTATTTACAAAATGTACAAATTCATATTTCATGACCTCTGCATTTGTCAATGCCTTATCGTACTCTGTTATACTCATTTGCGACTCCTTATAATGTCACAGAAAGGCGTCATCTCATATCCAGTTAGTCTCATTATTATGTTGCTAGTATAATATTCAGTCATCTTATCTAAGGAATTCTTATTGCTGGCTCTTTTAAGTTATTTAAACTTATTTCGAGATGTTTAATTTAGTTCCAGTTTTATAGTTCTCCAACAATTATGCCTTATTTACGTATTTATTTAAGTGATTTTACTCCCTAAGATAATTCTTCTATTTGACTTTTAAATACACCATCAGCTCTCATCACCAATATAATGACGTCACTACACAAATCAGCTGTTTCTCAGCCATCACATATCTCCATTTTGCACATAATTTAATGTCATCTTAATTCCATGTCTGTGAATAACCTCCCCATGACACCTATCACATATTTGCTTCACCATCAATTCAAATTATCAACTCAAGTGGTCTTCCACTGTAACTCCTCAATTATAATAATCATGACAACAATAGCCTGATCCTCTCACTAACAATAATATATATGTGCACTATTTTTAGAATTACGACGTTCGTTTAATATCAAGCATAATATTTCAACTCGTATCGCGTAAAAACAAAACACGACCCCGTAGTAACGTGTATAATACTTCCATCTCAACAAAGCATCTTTCATAAAGTTTCATAACGTTCCCTCCCGCGCCCTTGGCGGTGAACTTGACCTTCACACAATATACAAATAATAGCTACGTCTCATCACTGCCTGTCAAAATGAACACATATTATACTTGGCAATCTGAGCCTTGAAATGCTCCACTCTCCCTCTTATAATATTCGCATACAATTTTTCTTGCTTTAATTGTACACGCAAATATCTTAATTAACCTGCCTATCCTAAGTATGTGCAGTCAAATTAATGCAATTCAGCCTAAAAAATAAACATCACCTTGACATCAACTACTACAAATTAGCTTGGCTCTACCTTAACATGTGGATTCGTCCAATTGAGGCCCTCCCATACGACTTCCATCTTCTCGACTCCCTCCAGGATCATGTATTATTCTCATGATGATCTGCACCCTTTCTCCCCTACGATGTTAGTTTAAACTTTCATCATACTAGCTCGTGGAATGGTAATTACGTCGAAATCCTCCATGCTTCTATATTCACAATTTTCACAACACTGTATTTAACTTCGGTAGTTATTACAAAAAATGTCCATACACGTCTGTCTTTCACCAAATGCACTTCTACATTCTCCTATGAACTTAAATGAATGTCACTCTATTGAAACTTGATTTTCCACTCAACCTCGTGGTTATTTACACACTGTTTTCGGGTTGATTTCCGTCTCACGTAATCTGTTAATATCAGAACAATCGTAATCCGTACGCGTATTAGACTTATTTCATTCAGTCACGCGAAAGCATGAATGATACTTCTTCACAATTTTATACTGTTTCACTGTAATTCTCGATTTTTAAGCAAAAAACTGTTAGCACGTGGCCTTGTCCACATTTAGTCGAATGCACAATTTCACTGTTTTAAACGTCGCGTCGTGATGATTATGTACGTATGCGTACTTCACCTCTGATGCTAACTCCGCACAGTTTTAAAGAATACTTTTCACTATTTTCACAATTCTATTTCAATTTGGGATTTGTACTCGAGCACGTGGTCTGACACACTTTGTTACAGATCCGCACAATTCAAGTGATCTACAGTTGTAATGGATTTCGTTCTGGTTTTTGGCTTCCCATGCATCCAGCCAATGAAATTGCTCTGTTGCTTAGAATGCTTTAGAAGATTTCTGAATGTCTTAAATTCACAAGTGATTATGCGTAAACTGTCCATAGTAAAATCGTAGAAATTTCCAGAAGGATATTGATGTATTTAATACTTTCATAATGATTTTGTTGTCCTGTTACTATACAAGTACACTGCTCTCTCAATCTTCCATCCTGCTTATAGTAATTCTTTCTCTTTGTTGCAGCTCAATAAATTTCATTGTATGCAATCTCCAAGTTCAAATTAAGGTTTTCATTTGTCAAGACGTAGCAATCTGGAATTAGCACAACTTATGATTTTATGAATGGGGACAATATATTTAGATGTATAATTTAGTTTAATAAATGTCTGATAACCTGTGTTATTGTGGTCTCTGTATAAGTGTGTGTATTTGTAGATCAGGTGAGGATTGGGAAGGAGTCAGCCGTGGCCTTGCGTTAGGAACCATCTAGGCATTTGCCTGGAATGGAAGTGGGAAATTACGGAATACCACTTCCAGGATGCCTAATGTGGGAATCGAACCCAGTTTTGCCTCACAAGGCTGAGAGTACCTCGTTCCAGCTCTTAGACTAGAATTACATTTCTTGGCAGAGCCGGGAATCGAACCCGGACCTCCGGTGTGACAGACAAGAAGGCTAGCCGCTACTCCACGAAGTAGTCTGGCAGAAGACGATGGAGCGGACTGTACACCCAGCATGTGATGGATGGAAGGTCACATGTAACTCCAGAATTCTGCTGTTACTACCCCCTTGTATGTCCAAAGTGCAATGATACTCCTCTTATGAGAGACTTACAGCTCTGTGTGATGGCGTGATACCGGCAGTTAAATTAAACACCTTGAAGTGAACATAAAGCGAGTAAAATGATAATAGCCGCTTCTAGCGAGAGTTATTGTCAAGCTGCAGTTTATGTTCCGAGTAGGCTTAGTTGTTATCGCGATTAGATAGCAGTGCTGGTTTCTTATGTCTCACGTACCAGCATGGGTTGTTGCCACGCTGTTGGTCTGGTCTCAGTGTAATCCATAGGCAGAGAGAGTTTAAATTCATTTGATTACAATCTATAAAAAGAAAAAACCTATAGGCTACATAGGCGCAGGGTTGAGTAAGTTACTTTTTAGATCACCGTTTGTGTGCGTGTGTACGCGTATGTATCCCCTAATAAGTTTTCATTGTCTGGAGCGATATCTGTGAAACTTGATAAGGGTTTACTACCACTCCATCTGACCTTGCCCGTGCCTTTCAAATGTTAGTGTCACAAATTCAACATGGTCATCATCATCATCATCTTGTACAGTTTCCAGCCCCAGGCTGGGTCTGTTTGGAACATAAGCCTCGCCACTTAGTCCTTTCTTCCCACCATCTCTCCGCTGTCACTCTGGTCCAGTCCTCGCCTCTCTTCTTGACACATTCCTCCACTCCTTTCAGCCATCTATCTCTTGGTCTTCCCCTTGGTCGTTTCTTCTGCATCTGCATCTCATGTATCCTCTTGGGAATCTTCTTCTCATCCATTCTCGTTATGTGTCCATACCACCTCAGTCTTGATGTCTCAATCCTACCTTGCAAGGGCTCCTCTTTCACCATTCCCCTGACCTTTTCATTCCTCACCCTGTCTCTTCTTGTTACTCCGATCCTACTTCGCAGGAACTTCATTTCACCTGCCTGTATTCTGCTTATGTCTGTTTTCTTCATTGTCCACGTTTCTGAAGCATAGGTCAGTATCGGGATATAGTAGCTTCTGTATAACACTTCCTTGCTTTTTTGTGGGACATCTTTATTCCACACTAAGCTCCTAATGCTTCTCAGAAATGCTTCTGCCTGTCTGCCACGTTCCGTAATCTCTTTGTCATTTCTCCCATTTTCCTCCACTATACTTCCCAAGTACTTGAGACTTTCCACCTTCTCCAGCTGTCCACCTCCAAGTGTTATCCCACTCATTGGTCTGTCCTTTTTCCTGGTCGTTAACAGGATCTCACATTTACTGATGTTGAACTTCCATCCGTACTCTCCCACTGTTTCTTCCCAAGCCTTCAGTTGCTCCTGAATTTCCTCCTCCTTGTTTCCCCAGACCATGAGATCATCTGCAAACACCATTGCTTTCATCTTATCTTCTCCTATCTTTCCTGCTATCCGTGTCATTACCTCGTCCATAACCACAATAAAGAGAAGGGGTGACAGCACACTACCCTGTTTCAGGCCACTCATTTGTCTGAACCAGTCTGTTCATTCCCCTCCAACTTTCACACAACTCACACTTCCACAATACATTTCCTTCACTCTGCCTACAGTACCTTTTTCCACTCCCATGTTTTCCATTGCTTGCCAAACCTTCTCCCTACACACACTATCATAGGCCTTTTCGATGTCCAGGAAGGCCATCAACAGCTCCTCTCCAAATTCGTAGTGGTGTTCCTGGAGCTGTCTCACTGAAAATATAAGATCCACTGTTGATCTCCCAGGACTGAATCCATACTGCTCCTCTCTCAATTTTCTCTCCACTTTGGCTCGTATTCTACTTTCTAATATCTTTTCATATATCTTGGCACAGTGAGGTATGAGTGTGACTCCCCTGTAATTTCTGCACTCCTTTCTGCTTCCTTTCTTAAATATTGGGACAATTAATCCTTTCTTCCAATCTTCTGGGGTCTTTCTCTCTTTCCATATCACCCTCATCACACGGTACAGCCACTGTTTCCCAACCTCCCCTGCTGCCTTCACCATTTCAACACTCACTTCATCCACACCCGGTGCTCTTCCTCCTTTGATCTTGTCTATAGCCATCTCCAGTTCTCTCCAAGTCAGGTCCTTTTCCATTCCTGTGTTGTCTTCTCCAACTTCCAATACATTGTCTTCCTCCCTATGACCATTTGGATTCAGCAAATCCTCAAAGTACTCTTTCCACACTGTCTTGAGTGTCTCTTTGTTGTGTACCTCATTTCCGTTTTTGTCCATCATTACCACATCCTCTCGCAGACCTCTTCTCTTACATTTGACCATCCCATAAAGTACTTTCTTATTTCCTCTGCTGCCTTCCTCCATCATCTCTGTCCACTTTACCATCCACTTCTTCCTCTCCTCTGCGACAATCTTGTTTGCTTCTTTCTTCTTTATCTTATAATCTTCCCTTGCCAGATCAGTTCTTTCCTGGAACCACACTCTGAAAGCCTTGTTCTTCCTTCCCACAGCTTCTTTTACTCTCTCATTCCACCATGGTGTCTCTTTACACCGCTTTCTGTTGCTTGTTCTTCCACATACTGCCACTGCAGCTTCCACCATTGTGTTTTTGAATTGCTTCCATTCCTCTTCCTCTGTTTTAGGAATGTCTGTTGGCATCCTTTCCCTTATTAACTTCTGGAATTCTTCCTTGACTTCCTTTTCCTTAGTTTCCATACTTTGATTCTCCTTTCCTGGTACTCTGTCCTCTTGCTATCCTTAACAACTCCCAGGTTCATTACAAGTATTCTGTGGTCGCTATCTAAGGCCTCTGATGGTATTACCTTTATATCTCTGACACTTCTCTTCATTTCCCAGTCGTACAGCATGTAATCTACCAAAGATTTCTTTGTTAAATCACTGCTGTACCACGTTACCTTGTGGCTTTCTTTCTTCCGGAACCAGGAGTTGCCTACCACTAAACCGTTTCTCTTGCAAAAATCCAGCAACTTTCTCCCTTCTTCATTCCTGCTACCCCATCCTTCTGCTCCCAATACATTTTCATATCCTTGCCTTTCACTTCCTACATGTGCATTCAAATCTCCCATGACAATGATGCTCTGACCATTCAACAAATCCAACATGGTGCCCACGCAAAATATTTTACAGGCATTCTATATCTCCGAAACTATTGCTGTAATCAACCTGAAATGATGAAGAAGCCATTAATGTAAATTCACATATACTGTACATATACAGTACAGAGTGGTCCACCAGCCCCTTACTTTTTTGGAGAGAGGCAACCCAACTAACGTGTATACAGGCGCGGATCTAGAGTTTGGCTTTGGGGGGGAGGGGGGTCACAGAATCGAAATTGTATCACTAACAACGCAATCACAAAATAACCAAACGTACAAAACCAGACCAATTTTTTTGCAAGCTACATGGATAGAAATTTGATGCGTTTAGCGCACCAAAAATATTCGTACAAATTGCAACGGCGTGTTTTGCGACTTTTACATCGAGCTTCGAGAAAAGTATCATGGTCCGTTACAGTTTCGGCAAGTCGAGTTGGTACCGACAAAGGGAGAAAGACACAGCTTAAATTGCCAACCAAGCTTGCAGTTTGGACGTCGGCAAAATTTGTTGGTGCGAAAAAAGCCCCGAATTCCTATCCGTGCATTGCTGCACATTCATCATGACATCACTATAGACATCGATTCGGTAATCACAAGGTTTGCTAAACAAAATAGACGAGTTGATTTTGTTATATAAATAATCGTTTTATATAATAGGTATGAAGTTGTAAATATGTACAGTTGTAACAGAACATAATAGGCTAATTGCAATAAAGATATTTTTAGTATATAATAAAATTGAAAAAAAAAACTGCTTTTCAGTTAAAATTCGTTAAGTTTTATTTGTCTGGTTATTGTGTTTTCGTTTTTTGAATCCGCGCCTGCCTGTAGGCTATATCATAGTCATCCTCTAAACATTAGTACCTGCTCCTTTACGACCTTAGTACAACTTTACCGTTGACTACATATGCTCGTGAATATAGTAGAAATCAATAGTGGCAGTTTTGTTTCAATGACCTCAAATATAATGCATGATTAAAACGATCACAGCTCCGAATAACACCTTACGTTTTTACAGGAAGTGTCTACGAATAGATTCAATACATGCCAGCAATACACCATGGTTCTCGATACCTATGGAGGCTGAATCAAGAATTGCTAGAGTAGCGTCAACGAAGTCACATTGCAGTAGGTTCGGACCATGAACTTGTACAATTCTTTTAATTTTTTTTGCTTAATGTCGTTTATTGTGGATGTTATGTACGCATATCTATCTGTTCCAAGATGTGATTTTTTATTTGGTCCTGAAAAGGACCGTACTTATCCGCTGGTACGTTGCCAGATTGGACGACGACATAATGATCTGTAGAACCAAAAAAAAGGTATCCTGTATATTCAGGGTAGCAAGTGTTCGAAATGTTGACCACCTTGGTTTAAAGGAAAACTCAGACTCACTCAGGCCGCCACACATGCCAAGTCAAAGCCTTTGTAACGTCTCGGGTTGTAAACCATTCCTCATTCTTACGCTGTGTCAAGTCAAAGCCCTCGGTAACCGCCGGATATAATCTAATCCTCATTCTTACGTTTGGCAAATATAAAAAGTATTAATTGATCCACTTATGGGAAATACTGTAGTGCATTGAGTTAACATGACTTTTCTCACTAAAAGCCCGTACGGTATCACACGACACTCGCTGGCAAGGAAACTGTTGTGATTGCTGGTACAAAATCCTGTACCATGCTGTTCATCCTCGTCAGTACACCTGCTTGTATGACCGAAGTGTATCACACGCTAGCATTTTGACGCCAAGTTTGTATGAAATAAAACATAGTGAAGGGTTGTCGTTTGGGGGTATTATTTGCAGTTCATTCGCCTTATTAACCAAAACCGGTCGCGAAACTTGCTTTAAGTAAATTTGAAAACATGCCAGGTACTGAATGAATGCATTCCAATCAATATTTAAGATCTAACTGTAATAATTGAATATTTTACCATACGCGTTAATAAGAAGCGCAACAAAAAGCTGTAAAGTGTGTTGGAGAAGTGTGCGAGTGGTATTGCGCCCGCTCGCTGATTTGAAGACTATCTAACGGCGGAAATTTTAAATTCATTTTAACTATTTTATTATACCCTCCCTACCTCGTACAGCAAGATCTCAACTTATTTTTGTTCACATGATCTACGAGGACGAAAGGGAAAGTTGGTTTCTTCTCTCATTTAAATTGCTATTTTCCCTAAATACTGTTCAAAACCACGGATGGATACTATTCGTATAATAATAATAATAATAATAATAATAAGAAGAAGAAGAATTTAATTACATTTAATTTAATTTATTTATTAAATACTATTTATGTTACATTATTGTGATATGTCTCACGAATCTGACGGCAGTACAGATTATCTGTGAGACATATTAATTATTATTTACAACATATATACAGATTATATTTCAATACAAGAGTGCATGCAATTTTTTTGTAATGATAATGGTAATGATATTGGTGATAATGATAAAAAATATTAATGTAAATAATTAAAGACACAAAAAATTACACTATAGTAGTTATATTAATAAATTTATGTTATGAGTTAATGTTTAGTTAGGTAATAGTTTTTAATGCGACGTATAGCTAGTTGTTTGCTGTTCATGTTCGTCAATCCAGGTGGTAGTTCATTAAGTAGTGATGGTATAATATAATTTAGTCTCTTGAAACCATAGCTATTTATACATAAACGTTTTACATATTTAGTACTTGTTATGGCTCTTGTTTGTATGTTGTGAGAGACCTTATGCCTGAATCTTGGATCATGGTAGTAGAGATTCAGTACAGTAATTTGAAACAACTCTTTAATATTAAAATAAGGGATATCAGTGAAATATTTAAAGAACCTGTTTTGGCTATCTGGAAGATTATTAATTAAAGTTGTGTTTTGATTTCCCCAAACTGCTATCGCATATCTTAATTTGCTTTCGATCAGAGCACTATAAATGGGTTTGTAAGGTTTTTTATCTACATAAAATCGGAGATTGTAGAAAGTGTAGAGGTTTTCTCTTAGGTTTTTTATTATGTTTACTGTGTGTGTGTTCATTTTAAAGTGTTCATCAAGGGTAATTCCTAGGTATTTTTGTGTCGAAGTACTATTTATGAAGGTGTTACATTTGCAACCTGCCAGGATGTTTTGGTTTATGCATGATATGCAGTGGTGCGTTAGTTTGTATTTTTCTTGTGTGATGTGCATTATTTTAGATTTGGTTGTATTTATATACAAATTATTGTCATGACACCATCTTGTGATGTTATTGAAGTCTTCTTGAAGTCTATCAAAAGCTGTTATAGAGTCTTTATGTATGGTATATATAGTGGTGTCATCAGCATAAATAAATATTTTACTGTGTTTAATGGCTTCATTCGTGTCGTTTACGAACAGGTTATATAGTGTAGGTGAAATAATACTGCCTTGGGGAATACCCTGTGTTCCTTCTGCTGCGTCACTGATAGTGTTATTGATCATAACTGCCATTTCCCTGTTTTTCAGATAGCTTTCAAATAGTTTGTAAGTCGTGCCTCTTATTCCAATATCGTGTAATTTAGCAAGTAGTTTATTGTAATGTGTCGAATGCTTTAGAAAAGTCAAGATAAAGTACCATTATGTGATTGTTCTTATTTAAGGCATTATTTGTTACATTGGCAAATTCAGCCAGGAGTAGTTCAGTACTTTTCCCCTTCCTAAAACCGTATAGATGTCCCTTTAAAATATCATATTTATTTAGGAAATTGTTCAATCTCTTATCCAAGCATTTTTCCATTATTTTGTGTAGGATTGATAAAATGCATATTGGTCTGTAGTTGCCAAAGACTAAGTGATCGCCATTCTTATATGTTGGTTTAATAATTGTGTATTTCAGATATTTTGGTATTATGCCTGATTCAAATATCTTGTTTATGAGATGTGTTATGATTGTATAGTTTTTTGGATGTTGCCTTTATGTCTTTCAAGCGTATATTGTCTGCACCGGGCGATTTGTCTGTTTTTAATTCCTTAATTATGTTCTCTATTTCATACTCATCAGTTTCAAGTAACGTAAAAGAATTCATTAATGTGTTTCTATTTGATTGCCATATGTTAATATTACAGTTATGAGCTAGGCTGTTTATTTTTTCGCTAAAGGTACTGTTGAATTTATTGACTTTGTGAGGTTTGAAGCCATTTTTCAGTGTTGCCTAAGTAAACAAAAGTTTGGTGCTTTTCAGTCGGTCAACACGAATGTGTGTTGACCGACTGAAAAGCACCAAACTTTTGTTTAATTTATTGACTATCACTTAATTAGTATAATGTATTCTTAAATGTTTGTTTACGACTTCAATGACAGTTTGTTTTTTCCGACCTGTTATATCATTAATGACTTTCCACATTCCTTTATTGGGGGCTGCGTGGCGCAGTCGGTAGAGGCGCTGAGCCTCTAACTGAAAGGGTGTGGGTTCGATCCCCACCCAGGTAGTGGATTTTAGAACAAAACTACCATTTTCGGGAGCGCAAATAGCCCTGGGGTTCACTCAGCCTACACCGGAAATGAGTACCAGGGTAATTCCTGGGAGCAAAGACGGCCGGGCGTGGAGCTGACAACTCCATCCCATCTAGTGCCGATGTCACAAAACGTGGAAGCCTCTACCTTCCACTACTCCCAGGGCCTCCATGGCCTGTACGGAGTTGGCTTTGCTTTTACATTCCTTTATTATTGTTTTTGGAACTATTTATCTTATTTTTATAATATTGATGTTTTGTTTTGTTTATTAGCTTATTTAATTTGTTTCTGCAAGCTTTGTATTCATTTTTAATTGCAATATTTTCCTTGTTTCTGAGCATTGTTTTGTGAAGTCTGTCTCTTTCCTTACATTAGTCATAAGTGAACCATTGTTTGCTTTTTCTATGTTTACGTGTGGTTATGTAAGATGCTTTTTGGTAGATTTCCTTAAATTTGGTTGTTAAATTGTTATATATGTCATTAGGATTTTTTAATTTAAGGCAATCTGTCCAGTCTGTGTTGTTAAGGCTTGTGTGTATTATAGTATCGTTCATTAGCGTAATGTACGATTCATTAACTTGAGATTGTGTGTTATCATTTTTTGGCCAAGTACCTGCATATGTTATGCAGTGGTCAGAGATGTCTGATTGTATGACTGCAGAAGTATACTTATCTAGTCTGCTACGATAGTATATGTGATCAATACATGTTCTCGAGTCTAAATTCGGTTCATAACGAGTACATTGAGTGATAAGTGGTAGGAAACCATGAGTTGCCATAATATTTGTATATTTGATAGCTGATAGACTGATGTCATTAGATAAAGTATCAATGTTGATATCTCCTAAAATGGCGTATTCGCTGTACTTACTGGTGTGTTGTGTTATATGTGTTTCCAGTTCATCAAGAAAGTCATTTATGTTAGTGCTAGGTGGTCTGTAAATGCATGTTAATCCAATTTTTTTTGTTCATGTGACGTATTTCTATTACCATTGAGACATGAGTATTGGAAATGTATGAATTGTGTGTTCTAATAGCAATGTTGTTCTTTACTTATATGGCTCTGCCTCCTCCTTTACGATTTGTTCTATTACAAAATACAACATTAAAATTATCCAAAGTAAATAGGTGATTATTAGATTCAAGTATGTTAATTTCTGTTAGGCAGATAATATCCAGATATTTTCTCTGGCCTGATTTTTAGTTTTCCATAGTAGCTCTATGTAAAATGCCGTTAGACTTTCGTTAATGAAAAACCTAGATTTAGTGTTTCCATGAGTGAGGAAATGTTGTCCTTTTCTTTTCTGTAAAAATTCATTATTTTTGGATATAGAGTTGAATTTTACCATTATTGGGGGGATTTTGTTCTTTCTTTGCATGGGGGGGGGGGGGGGGGCTGTAAACATCCTCTACATCAAATATGCTTAGATCTACTTCTAGATTCTCAGCAATATTGTGGACGATTTCTTCCAGGCATTCAACTTTCGCGCGTGGCACTTCACATATTTCAATGTATTGTTGCCTAATAATAATAATAATAATAATGAAAATGAAAATCCACAGCCTGCTTCCAGTCTCCGACCGGGTCAGGAATGGAATGAATGAAGCCCCCATCTTGCGGCGAGGATATGAACTGTGCCGGCTGCCGAGGCCTGACGCACAATAATAATAATAATAATAATAATAATAATAATAATAATAATATGAAACGTTCTGTATTTACTACCTGGTTGCGTGGCTCAGCGGTAACGTTCTCGCTTGCTGTACCCAAGGTTGCAGGTTCGTATCCTGGCACAGTCAAATGGCATTTGAGGGTGCGCAAATGCGAGGGAGCCGAGTCAGTTGATTTACTGGCACGTTAAAGTTCCCCTTTGGAGCAAAATTCCTGCACCCCGGTGTCTCTAAAAGCCAGAGTAGTTAAAAAGGACGTAACACCAATAATATTATAATTATCTGTATTAACTGTATGTTTGGGGCAGATGACCTCGTAGTTCCACCCCTTTAAACCTTACTATCACTGTATGTGTAGGGCAAGCGCTTTTCGCACAGATGCCGTTTAAAGAAATTATAGTTTCATTCTGATGTATTTATTCGTGAGCCTACCCACATAACAAATCAATTTGTTATTTTAATAAATCTATTTGTTATGTGGGTCGTCTGTGCGAAAAGCGCTTGCTATACACATACAGTAATAGCTAGTTAATGAGGTTTTAGGCTTTGCGTTAATAAGGCGAATGAACTGCAAATAATACCCTCAAACGACAACCCTTCGCTATGTTTTATTTAATAAAACTAGGCGTACAAAATGCTAGCGTGTGATACACTTCGGTCATACAAGCAGGTGTACTGACGAGGATGAACAGAGTCATACAGGATTTTGTACCATTGATCACAACAGCTTCCTTGCCAGCGAGTGTCGTGTGATAAGGGCCTAAAGATATGCTAAGACTTTTTCCTTAAAATTTAATAACAAAATAATACCAAGGGAAATTCTAAGGAATACGTATACTTCGATGCGAGCACTGGCGATCAGGATATTCTTCGATAAGTTGTTGTTTGTTGTTTCATTTGAGGGGCTAGAACATCGCGGTCATTTAGCCCCGTGTACTAGGGTGTGTGTGTAGAATTTGTCTGATAACCTGAGTTATTGCGGGCTTGTAATAATATGTGTATTTGCAATTAAGGATTGGGAAGGAGGCGGCCGTGGCCTTAAGATAGAAACCCTACCGGAATTTGGCCGGAGTAGACGTAGGAAACCAAGGACAACCACTACCAGGGTGGCTGAGGTGGGAATCGAACCCACCTCTTCTCAGATTTTCTTCACGAAGCTGAGTGTGCCCAATTTCAGCCCTCAGATCAGTATTGAATTTCTTGGCAGAGCTGGGAATCGAACTTGGACCTCCGGAGCGACACTATGATATATATGTTATGTTAATATCCATGGCAGTTTTTAATTTTCTGCCATTACAGGTCACGTGGCATAACCTACCAATTCGATCGTATTCTCTTAATAAATCAGCAAAATTCAACGTAGTCTTCACAAAAATTGATCGTAAGGGAATAAATGTGGCAATGTAGTTACTGTTAATCCCAACTAAAATGAAGCGTAGGCTTTCGTTCAAACAAGTACTGTATGCCTACCACTGGGTTCCAAGCACTATTCTACCCGTTCTCGCCCGCCGAGTACGGCCGTGCTTCAACCGAATCAGTCACCATATGCATGGTAGACATAGCGCACTGCACGTGCAGTAGTTACTGTGGCCTTCCGACCTCAAACGTTTAAGTCCATGCCATAGTAGTCTAATCAATCACGGTTTATGGTGTTGATTTAACTTTCTACTATTACAGATCACGTGGCGTAAGCTATTAATTCGAGCGTATTACGTGCATGTGTGTTATTCCAAGGAGCAATAAGTCATATGTTAGTAGAATGGGCCTTTGTATTTGACGGGGAAAAGTTTACGGTCGTTTTTTCTTTGCTAGACCCATGACTCAATTACATTGCTGTCACACAGGCAGAGGGCAGAGCAATGTCGAGCATCGGGAGAAATGCAATGTTAGTTAGGTTTCATAAAACTAAATAATAATAATAATAATAATAATAAGGGGTCGCCTCCGTAGCGTAGCGGTCAGCGTGGTTAGCTGCCACCCCGGAGGTCCTGGGTTCGATTCCCGGCTCTGCCACGAAATTTGAAAAGTGGTATGAGGACTGGACCGGGGTCTACTCAGCCTCGGGTGGTCCAAATGAGTAGAGGGGGTTCGATTCCCATCTCAGCCATCCTCGAAGCGGGTTTCCGTGGTTTCCCACTTCGTCTTCGGGCAAATGCCGGGATGGTCAGTACTGTAAGGCCACGGCCGCCTCCTTCCCTCTTCCTTGTCTATCCCTCCTCATCTTCCCCTCCCTTCCCTCATGAGACCCCTGTTCGCTTTGCAGGTGAGGCCGCCTGGGCGAGGTGCTGGTCACAACTCCCCAGTTGTATCCCCTCCGATCAGATGTTCCCAGTTCTAGGACGCTGCCCGTAGAGGCGGTAGAGGTGAGTTCTCTCACTGAGTCCATGGGAGCCATCAACATCAACCTGGAGGTTAAATTCGATTTTTTAAATAAGGGGCTGGTGGACCACTCTGTATATATACTGTACTGTATATACTGTATATAACTTTTAAAACCCTGATAAGCGCAAAGCTGAGATGGTGACTACGCGAACGTCAAATAGTTAAATGGGCTCTTCTCGCTACTTAAGTATCCGATCGCAGTGAATTTTGGTAGTAAATCTTCATTTATACCGTACTCTAATAAATTGGAAATAAAATAATTCAATTGTTTTGACAAATTCAAATGATGCGAACTTTTAAAAACATGTTTTTGATTTTTCCATCCTAATTAAGCAATCGAAGTGAAACTTTGTATAATGTACCATTATTATAATATATATCCAATGGTACATAACTCTATGGCCTAAATTTTAACAATCTAACATGGCAACCACGTGATATAATTCACCTGTTCCCCGCCTCTATCAATAGGTCTTTATTCGTAGGTGACCAGGGCATGAGTGAGCTAGACAAATGAATGATAATGACTGGACCTCGGAAGTTCACGCACTAACAATAGCAAAATATACATGCATATATGCATTATAAATAGCTTAAACAAGGTATGCACTTAAAATAAAATAAAAAGATATGAGCCTTAGAGTGGTCGCATAATATGAGTAACATCTGACATGTTATCCTACCTTGAAGTTGTTACCGTTTTTATTATCCTTGACATTCATCAAAACACAACATATATTTTTATTTTTTACACTCTCCTAATACATAACAATTCCAAACTCTTTTTTTTTTCTTCACTGCCTACTTGATATTTCTACTCTCGCACTGCCTTCTTGATACTCTGCTGTTACATCACTCTTCTGCCAGTAACTAAGTTACGTTAACAGAGACTGACTTGTTTTTTCTTCACTGCCTACTTGATATTTCTACTCTCGCACTGCCTTCTTGATACTCTGCTGTTACATCACTCTTCTGCCAGTAACTAAGTTACGTTAACAGAGACTGACTTGTTTTTTCTTCACTGCCTACTTGATATTTCTACTCGCGCACTGCCTTCTTGATACTCTGCTGTTACATCACTCTTCTGCCAGTAACTAAGTTACGTTAACAGAGACTGACTTGTTTTTTCTTCACTGCCTACTTGATATTTCTACTCGCGCACTGCCTTCTTGATACTCTGCTGTTACATCACTCTTCTGCCAGTAACTAAGTTACGTTAACAGAGACTGACTTGTTTTTTCTTCACTGCCTACTTGATATTTCTACTCGCGCACTGCCTTCTTGATACTCTGCTGTTACATCACTCTTCTGCCAGTAACTAAGTTACGTTAACAGAGACTGACTTGTTTTTTCTTCACTGCCTACTTGATATTTCTACTCTCGCACTGCCTTCTTGATACTCTGCTGTTACATCACTCTTCTGCCAGTAACTAAGTTACGTTAACAGAGACTGACTTGTTTTTTCTTCACTGCCTACTTGATATTTCTACTCGCGCACTGCCTTCTTGATACTCTGCTGTTACATCACTCTTCTGCCAGTAACTAAGTTACGTTAACAGAGACTGACTTGTTTTTTCTTCACTGCCTACTTGATATTTCTACTCGCGCACTGCCTTCTTGATACTCTGCTGTTACATCACTCTTCTGCCAGTAACTAAGTTACGTTAACAGAGACTGACTTGTTTTTTCTTCACTGCCTACTTGATATTTCTACTCGCGCACTGCCTTCTTGATACTCTGCTGTTACATCACTCTTCTGCCAGTAACTAAGTTACGTTAACAGAGACTGACTTGTTTTTTCTTCACTGCCTACTTGATATTTCTACTCGCGCACTGCCTTCTTGATACTCTGCTGTTACATCACTCTTCTGCCAGTAACTAAGTTACGTTAACAGAGACTGACTTGTTTTTTCTTCACTGCCTACTTGATATTTCTACTCGCGCACTGCCTTCTTGATACTCTGCTGTTACATCACTCTTCTGCCAGTAACTAAGTTACGTTAACAGAGACTGACTTGTTTTTTCTTCACTGCCTACTTGATATTTCTACTCTCGCACTGCCTTCTTGATACTCTGCTGTTACATCACTCTTCTGCCAGTAACTAAGTTACGTTAACAGAGACTGACTTGTTTTTTCTTCACTGCCTACTTGATATTTCTACTCGCGCACTGCCTTCTTGATACTCTGCTGTTACATCACTCTTCTGCCAGTAACTAAGTTACGTTAACAGAGACTGACTTGTTTTTTCTTCACTGCCTACTTGATATTTCTACTCGCGCACTGCCTTCTTGATACTCTGCTGTTACATCACTCTTCTGCCAGTAACTAAGTTACGTTAACAGAGACTGACTTGTTTTTTCTTCACTGCCTACTTGATATTTCTACTCGCGCACTGCCTTCTTGATACTCTGCTGTTACATCACTCTTCTGCCAGTAACTAAGTTACGTTAACAGAGACTGACTTGTTTTTTCTTCACTGCCTACTTGATATTTCTACTCGCGCACTGCCTTCTTGATACTCTGCTGTTACATCACTCTTCTGCCAGTAACTAAGTTACGTTAACAGAGACTGACTTGTTTTTTCTTCACTGCCTACTTGATATTTCTACTCTCGCACTGCCTTCTTGATACTCTGCTGTTACATCACTCTTCTGCCAGTAACTAAGTTACGTTAACAGAGACTGACTTGTTTTTTCTTCACTGCCTACTTGATATTTCTACTCGCGCACTGCCTTCTTGATACTCTGCTGTTACATCACTCTTCTGCCAGTAACTAAGTTACGTTAACAGAGACTGACTTGTTTTTTCTTCACTGCCTACTTGATATTTCTACTCGCGCACTGCCTTCTTGATACTCTGCTGTTACATCACTCTTCTGCCAGTAACTAAGTTACGTTAACAGAGACTGACTTGTTTTTTCTTCACTGCCTACTTGATATTTCTACTCGCGCACTGCCTTCTTGATACTCTGCTGTTACATCACTCTTCTGCCAGTAACTAAGTTACGTTAACAGAGACTGACTTGTTTTTTCTTCACTGCCTACTTGATATTTCTACTCGCGCACTGCCTTCTTGATACTCTGCTGTTACATCACTCTTCTGCCAGTAACTAAGTTACGTTAACAGAGACTGACTTGTTTTTTCTTCACTGCCTACTTGATATTTCTACTCGCGCACTGCCTTCTTGATACTCTGCTGTTACATCACTCTTCTGCCAGTAACTAAGTTACGTTAACAGAGACTGACTTGTTTTTTCTTCACTGCCTACTTGATATTTCTACTCGCGCACTGCCTTCTTGATACTCTGCTGTTACATCACTCTTCTGCCAGTAACTAAGTTACGTTAACAGAGACTGACTTGTTTTTTCTTCACTGCCTACTTGATATTTCTACTCTCGCACTGCCTTCTTGATACTCTGCTGTTACATCACTCTTCTGCCAGTAACTAAGTTACGTTAACAGAGACTGACTTGTTTTTTCTTCACTGCCTACTTGATATTTCTACTCGCGCACTGCCTTCTTGATACTCTGCTGTTACATCACTCTTCTGCCAGTAACTAAGTTACGTTAACAGAGACTGACTTGTTTTTTCTTCACTGCCTACTTGATATTTCTACTCGCGCACTGCCTTCTTGATACTCTGCTGTTACATCACTCTTCTGCCAGTAACTAAGTTACGTTAACAGAGACTGACTTGTTTTTTCTTCACTGCCTACTTGATATTTCTACTCTCGCACTGCCTTCTTGATACTCTGCTGTTACATCACTCTTCTGCCAGTAACTAAGTTACGTTAACAGAGACTGACTTGTTTTTTCTTCACTGCCTACTTGATATTTCTACTCGCGCACTGCCTTCTTGATACTCTGCTGTTACATCACTCTTCTGCCAGTAACTAAGTTACGTTAACAGAGACTGACTTGTTTTTTCTTCACTGCCTACTTGATATTTCTACTCGCGCACTGCCTTCTTGATACTCTGCTGTTACATCACTCTTCTGCCAGTAACTAAGTTACGTTAACAGAGACTGACTTGTTTTTTCTTCACTGCCTACTTGATATTTCTACTCGCGCACTGCCTTCTTGATACTCTGCTGTTACATCACTCTTCTGCCAGTAACTAAGTTACGTTAACAGAGACTGACTTGTTTTTTCTTCACTGCCTACTTGATATTTCTACTCGCGCACTGCCTTCTTGATACTCTGCTGTTACAAAGTAATCCGTATGTGATAAACATTCCACATGGTACCACTGCCAGCTGGATCACTTCCCTCCTGGCTGCTTTACACACTTCCGTCCGATCCACTTCCGTCCCATTTTTCAAAATCACTCCCACAAAAATATCCATCAACCGAGTGGAAAGATGTTTGTTACACATCGACAAGAAATATATACATTTTAAAATTAAAAGGCAAAGCAAACTCTGTACAGGCCCTGGAAGCCTTCGGAGCAGTGGAAGGTAGAGGCTTTCACTCAGAGATGTGCAATGGAATGAAGCAGAAATGGAATTAAATTCAGCCAGTCAATTCAATACTAAACTTATACCGGCGTAGAATTACATTTGGAATGAACCATATAATTTCATTCCGACAAGGAATGAAATATTGAGTTCTGTTCCTCTCAGAATGAAACTCGGAATGAAATATTTAATTCAATTCCGGTGGGAGCGAAATGAAATCCATAGCATTGCATTCTGTTTCTCTCGGAATGAAATTTTGGAAGAAACACTGAACTCTGTTCCGACGGGAATGAAATGAAATCCATAGAATTTTATTTTATTCTTCTCGGAATGAAACTCAGAACGAAACATTTAATTCATTTCCAGTGGGAATGAAATTAAATCGAAACAATTTAATTCATTAAATCCCTCTCGGAATTGAATTGTGAATAAAATATTTAATTATATTCCAACGGGAATGATATAAAATACATGAAATGTCATTCTATGAAACTCTGAATGAAATATTTAGTTCTATTCCGGCCGGGGTGAAATTAAATCCATACAATTTAAGTCGAACGAACATTTAATTCTATTCCGGCAGGACTGAAGCTAATTCCATACAATTTAATTCGATTTCTCTTGGAATGAACCTCTGAACAAACATTTAAATCTATTCAGGCTGGAGTTAAATTACAGTCACACAATTTAATTCAAACAAACATGTAATTCTATTCCGGCTTGGAGAAATTAAATCCATACTATTTAATTCTATTCCTGTTATAATGAAACTCTGAACGAAAATTTAACTATATTCCGACATGAATAAAATAAAATCCATAGAATTTAATGATATTTAAGCATGAAACTCTAAATTAAAAAGTGGTAGCCAGTCTGAAAGACTAGACTTTGTATCATTTTAAATGCTACAAATGCTGACAAATGCTAGAAAGGCTGGAGGCTTCTCGCTTCGCTTGAAGCCAAAGTCTCTTGACATGTTAGAAAATTATCTGCATAATACTTATCTTGCTTATCTTGTTTCAAATTACTCGCGAACGGCAAGCGCAAACCAAGGGCAAAGCAAGGTCAAGTGCGCGGGATGCCGTCACGCTCACCAGACCGCGCGGGGACGTGCCCCTTCCATCCAGTCTAAAAATAATTATAGTGGGCGATGTATTGAAGATAGAGATATGCTCTCACGGACATTTTTGTAGAACTTGTCATGCTGACCAATTCTTACGCTCATAGTATATTGATATTTTTAACGGTTTGCCCAGCGTAAGCTTAAGAAGCGCACGGACGCGAAGTTTGTTTTCGACTTTTTCACTGAAATCGTTACTGCTTGGCTTCCTTTGATCATACATAAATTATTTTCTACAGAATATTTCCTGGAGATATCCTTTACAGAATGGTGAAAACCGCATCAAAATCCATCCAGTGGTTCTCGAGATTACCCGCGACATCCAAGAATCGGGGATTTTTGTCTTATACTAACGAAATAGAGATTGTTGGGGAACACATGCACCAAGCAGTACTATGACGTCACACACCTCAGTGCATCTGGGTACATTTCATCCCGTCACCGTAACGTAACGCCAGACCCCAGCGTAATGACGAAGTCGACATGATCATTTAAAATGATAATACAGCGAAATTTAATCCATTAATTACGGTGTATTCCTTGCGGAATGGGACTCTCAATGAGGAGTTTTTCCTATTCACTCCAATGAAATTCTGGGACATAATGTTAATACCTGAAGCATCTTTCTCAATTTCTGCTCACCGGATTATTATTAGCTTATTCCATCTTATAAAATATAGGCTTGTGAGATTACCTTTCGTCCGTGTGTGTGTGTGTGCTTATGCGTATGTGTGTGTGTCCTAATAAAATCTAAACGGCTAGAGCGATTTCAATGAAACTTGGTAAGGACTTAGTAGCCTACTACATTGTCCAACCACGACCGGCCTTTCAAATTTTAATCTGTTTCTCCAATTTGACATGACAGCTGCGCGAAGTATTTCACCAGCATTCAATATCTCCGAAAGTATTTTTTATTAGGAATCATTTGTGTACCAAATCCTTGGTTTACTACAACGAAGTGTTGTTGGAGTTGGACATTGTCATTTCATCCCCATAGAAGTACTCTTTCATCCGTGTATTGCGCTCGGGCTAGCAAATGGCCTTAGTCATAATTTCCAAAGCGGTGGATAAACTTACCCACCTTGGTTCACAAGCACATTCCATTATAACGTCAAACACTGTTTACACAGAAATTCTGTAAAACATGTCCAAGTCTCAATCTGTCTACTGTAACCTATGTAGAAAGTATGTTTTGCTTTGTGCTCAATTTCAAATAAATACATTTCCAATAACAACGTGCTCTTTCTCCTTTTTAATGAAATTTCTACGCACGTTCCATATCCCTTGCGGTAAAATGAGCAAGGGAGTGGTGTGAGGTGGTGGGTGGCGCTGTCAAGCCCTAAGTATTTTCACAAGGCACCAGCTGAAGTTGTGGGCTGCAGAGCTAACAGAGCCTCAAGCCACAAACCCGATGTTGGTGGCAGCTGCCACCCCCAGAAGATAACGCCAACACTCTCAAGGAGTAGTCGTTTCCACCGGTGGCCAAGTCAGGAGGAACCCAACTTCTCGCCTTCCTTCCTCTTTCCTCCTTGAGTATAGGAGGGCTGGTTGCAGAGGCCTTCTCGTCCTCTCCTTGCAGGCGGACGACTGAAGGCTGCGCCCGTTGTTGTTGGCAAGCGACCCGAAAAGTTTAGCCTACCTTCACTGTCTTCAAGAACCCTTTAGCAAGAGATGACAGGATTCTATGAGTTTAATGCCATTAGAGCAGTTCGACATTTACCTCATGGAGAATTTGAGGGAAAATCGGCTACGCTGGAATGGTCACGTAATGATGGTTGTTGTTGTTGTTGTTGTTGATTGATTGATTAATTTAGGGGCTTTGCGACCTCGTGGCCATGAAGCCCCGTGTACTTGGGTGTGTGTGGAAATTGTCTGTGTTATTGTGAAGGGTGTATTAGTGGTTTTTTTTGTAATTCAGGTGAGGTTTGGGAAGGAGGCGGCCGTGGCCTAAAGTTAGTAACTATTCCGGCATTTGCCTGGTGTTGAAATGGGAGACAACGGAAAACCACTTGCAAGAAGGCTGAGATGGGAATTGAACCCTACTATACGCCTAGGCGACTGCTATCTTGGGTCTAATTAAGGAAAGGTCAGGGAAGGGATTTTGGAAGGAATTCGGCCGTGGACCTGGTGTGAAAATGGGAAATTACGAAAACCATTTTCAGGACGGCCAAAGTGGTGTTCAAACCCACGCTCTCCCGATGACAGCGAGGCACGAGATACCCCGTAGCACTCTAGGCTACCATGGCTGGTTTTACTTTAAATTACTGCAATAATTTAAGTGTAAACCTGCAGAAGTGTAATGATCCTTTATGTACATTATGGAATCCCAATTCCAATTAGCCTACATACAATTTTCCCCAGCCTACATCTAAAGACAGACTTCATTCATTCAACAATGTCAGAAAAGTTGCTATATTTCACTACAGTGGCCACAATCCCGTAGTGTGTATTTGTGTGTGGCTTTCAGGGCCTCCTTCCAGTCGGTTTAGAGGCCTCGTGGATAACAAAATGCTGTATTATCTTAAGCTACCCTCAGTCCATAGGAGTTATATACGAGAGACGTTCCGAATGTACAGTAAGTTTCATCATTTTATTTCACACAGAAGTTGTAGCACAATTAATAGAGTAAACACATCGTCATGACTAGGGCCCGGATTTTTTAAAAATGCATATGCGCATATGCATATGCATATTTTGACATATTTTGAGGTTTAGTGCATATTCTAGACGTAACAGCATATTCCGGTATATATGTCTGAATTTAAGGACAATTACAAGAACTACTAAAATAAATCTGTTTTGTGCATCCCTAGCTAGTTGCCTATATTATGTGCATCCCTCACTAATTGGTGTTTTCGACTCTCTGTGTAACGGCACTTTACTTTCACAACTGACAATGCCAACAGATAGCTTAGGTATGGGTAGGCAGGCTGGCTGGACTTCCCGGAATTCCTTTCTCTACCACAGTAGATAAGAATCTCAGGGGGTTGGGCAATTGGTCAGGACAGAAGTATCTTCAGTTCACTAGTTACGTTCCAGTTTAATGCCCTGCATCTGAAGTGTTAGTTTCTAAAAATGCCTAAGGAAAAGAGCAGGAGAAGAGATTTACTAAATCAGTGGGTGTCGGGTAATAGGGACTATTCAACAGATGGTGTCATCGTGTACTGTCAAGTTTGCTCAAAGGAAGTAAAATGTGAAAAGAAATTTCAGCTTGAACAGCATTCAAAAACAACTGCACATATTAAAGCAAAGGAGGACAAGAACAGCACACCACAACAACTACTTCTTACGCAGGTAAAGCCTAAGTCCAGTATTCTTAATACATTTTCAAATGATCTTTGTAGGGCTTTCGTATGCAGCAACATTCCATGGAATAAAGTAAACAATCCAGTTCTGCGATCATTTCTTGAGAAATATTGTGTAAATCAAAAAATACCAGATGAATCAACTCTTAGGAAAAATTACCTACCTCCGCTATATGAATCTACCCTGGAATTGATCCGTTCTGATATCGGAAGGAACTATGTCTGGATATCGATGGATGAGACAACGGATTCATGTGGCCGTTACATAGCAAATTTCGTGGTTGGTAAATTACATCCAGACGAACCCGGTAAGCCGCATCTTCTTGCTTGTACAGTATTAGAGAAAACCAACCATAGCACAATAGCAAGATTTGTAAATGATTCTCTGCGACTATTGTGGCCATCTGAAATTGAGGATAATTGTTGTAAAGTGCTTGTACTGCTCACAGATGCAGCTTCGTATATGTTGAAAGCAGCAAAGGCCCTCCAAGTATTTTATCCGAAACTCATACACGTAACCTGTTTAGCGCACGGATTACACCGCATGGCAGAAGAAATACGCACACAGTTTCCATGTGTTAACAATATAATTGGATGTGGGAAGAAGCTGTTTCTGAAAGCGCCAGCTCGTGTCCAGTTCTACAAAGATTGTCTACCTGAAGTTCCTTTGCCACCTGAACCTGTCCTGACTAGGTGGGGGACATGGTTATCTGCAGTATCATTTTATCAGGAGAATTTTAATGTAGTGAAAGAAGTGGTTACAAAACTTGAAGATGAGCATATTGCGTGTGTCCGTGATGCAAAAGTTGTGTTTGAAACCGCTACTGTTTATCAAGATGTGAATTTCATTCATGCACATTTTTCTAAACTTCCAAAACCCATTGAGAGCTTAGAATCTTCTGGTACTCCCCTCCATGAATCATTTGATCTCGTTGAGAAAGCTGCATCTTCATTGAATTCCGCTCCAGGCGAAATTGGAGAGAAGATTAAATGCAAGTTAGAAAAGGTGTTGAATTCGAACCCAGGACTGATGAAGATTAAGTTAATTAGTCAATACTTGAGTGGAACTAGGGTATCCTTGCCAGATGTATGCTCCGAAACTTTGGTGCCCGTGTATAAGTACTGTCCAATCACGTCAGTTGATGTAGAGCGATCATTCTCAGCCTATAAACTCATTTTGACGGACAATAGACATAGTTTGTCTCCAGAAAACATTGAAAGACTACTAGTTACCTATTGTGATGCTTCTTTTTGCAACAAATGATACCTGTAAATAGATAGGTAAGTGAACAAAATTGCATGTTTTAAGTGCATATTTCATTATTTTCCGTGCATATATTCTAACTTTTTAGTGCATATTTGCATGCATATTTTCAGGTTTTTTAGTGCATATAAATCCGGGCCCTAGTCATGACAAAGGACAATCTTTCCTGAATTCTCGATAGGCGCAACGAGAGCAGAGGAGCAGTGGCGTATGCGCTGAGTGGGGAAACAGAGAGAGAAGCAGCAGATCAGCTTAGACGAGTTCATTCGAGAGCAAACTAGTAAGCAGAAAGACGTGTGTTAGAAACGTAGACATGAAGGGAAGTGCGTGTTATCTTGCGCTATGAATGGTCGCGCAGGACTATGTTTCAGATATTCATAGCCGCCTACAGAGCGTCTATGGAGTCAACATCATGTCCCGTCATATGTTATTAGAATGGGCCTTTGTATTTGGCGGGGAAAAGTTTACGGTCGTTTTTTCTTTGCTAGGCCTATGACTCAATTACATTGCTGTCACACAGGCAGAGCGCTAAGCAATATCGAACATCGGTAGAAATGCAATGTTAGTTAGGTTCCATAAAAGGGGCTGGTGGACCACTCTGTATATATGTATATTATATGACTTTTAAAACCCTGATAAGCGCAAAGCTGAGATGGTGACTACGCGAACTTCAAATAGTTAAATGGGCTCTTCTCGCGTCTTAAGTATCCGATCGCAGTGAATTTTGGTAGTAAATCTTCATTTATACCGTACTCTAATAAATTGGCAATACAATAATTCAATTGTTTTGACAAATTCAAATGATGCGAATGATGGACGTTGACGTAAGGCAGAGTGTGAAAGATGAAGATCAATCTGGGTGGAACTCCAAGTTAATTACTGCAACACACGTCGACAGGTTGTGAAGAGCTTCCTCAAATCGCTTAGTACCGAATTTTACCACGAAGGTTTCTTGAAATTGATTTGAAATTTAAATTATTTGTAAATTTATTTCACGGTACGACAAATGTATCAATGTCGGTGGTGACTGTGTGTATAAATAGGCAAAGGTTTGTTTTTGATGTGTAACATCCTTCCACTCGTTTGCTGGATATTTTTGTGGGAGTGATTTTGAAAAATGGGACGTAAGTGGATCGGACGGAAGTGTGTAAGACGCACTGCCAGCTGGATCGTATCCCTCCTGGACATTCATCAACACACAAAAATCTTTTTTATTTACACACTAATAATACATAATAATTCCACGACTCTCTTTTTTCTTCACTGCCTAGTTGATATTTCTACTCTCGCACTACCTTCTTGATTGTTCTCGCACTGCCTTCTTGATACTCTGCTGCTAATCATATCAATATGACTCATATTAACAGAATCCATATGAAATTACGTGTTGGTCTGTGAATCAAGAGGTCCGGGAACTGGGGAAGCCTTTCATGATCTACTGCAGTGCACATTGCATTTACTCGCAAGTTGGCCTATTTATAAGGAATTTAAGGTGGTCATATACACTAGGAATAATTTTTTAAAGAATAATCTCTAGCAATGTTAAATTTTTCTGTTATTTTATCATGATCAAACTAAGAGATTTTGAAGTTCATTTTACACAAATTTTATGTTAATTCTTTATGAAAAAATTATTTGTTGCTATTTACACAGGGGTACTTAAAGTCCTCTATCTCTCACATATTTTAACCAAAATCCATGAATCTTGAACAAAAACAATCTAACTTACATGGGGAATGTTCCCTACCACTCTTGTCTGAATTAGTCACAAGTAAGGGTTTTAAAATTATATTACAATTTAAGTTTCTTGAAATTTTGTTTAACAAAATTGTTTAAAAAGTTGTTAAAATTACATTTTTATGAATATCATTTTCTTAGTGATAGGGAACATAGATACATGTATTAGCTTTAATTTGAAATAAAAATCAAGCAGATACCATTTCTGTGACAAAAGTTAAAGCACTTTGAATGACTTCAAATGTCAGGAAACGAATTAATGAGTAAATCGCATTTAAAGTTTACTTAGTATGTCTTCACTCACATTCTGTTTTGATCACATCAGAAACCTCCTGGGACATATACAGATTTTTCCTTGAAAGCTGTATGGTCCTCCTTCATCTTGTTATTTGACGCCCAGAGGGCAGCTTGCATATCGAATCCTGTCGTTCCTTGGAACGCTATGAAAGTCAAGGAAGTTAGATATCTAAGCTCCTTGACACTATAGCACTTTCTAGTAGAGAAAGGAGGAACTTTGTGTTGGCGGAAAATCCCGATATTGATTTTACCACTATGAACACGGCCTACTGAATTCATTGGGTTCATTAACATGACAACAACGAATGACATGTGTGCCGTGATTTTTTTCGCCTATCAAAATCACTTACCACGGCCAGGAGTGAAACCAGTGTGATAGAGAAAGAGAAAGTCAATTTTTCCACTATGTACACGGCCTACTGAATTCAAATGGGTTCATTAACATGCCAACAACGAATCACATGCGTGCCGTGATTTTTGTCGCCTATCAAAAATCACTTTCCACGGCCAGGAGTGAAACCAGTGGGATAGAGAAAGAGAAAGTCAATTTTGCCACTATGTACACGGCCTACTGAATTCAAATGGGTTCAATAACATGCCAACAACAAATTACATGCGTGCCGTGATTTTGTCGCCCATCAAAAATCACTTACCACGGCCAGGAGCGAAACCAGTGGGATAGAGAAAGAGAGAGTGAATTTAGGCTCAAAAGGAATTTTATAGATCTGCTGATACGCCAGACATGACAGCTGTCAGTCAGAAGGGTTGCGCCCTCTTACAGTAAATAATTTATTTTGACATGAAAGATTAAAGGTATATTTATGAACCATACATTTTCTAAAACTAGAAGAAATTTCCTACAAAATGGATATTTAAAAAAAAAGTGAAATTTCAGAAAAATAGTGTATATGGCCACCTTAAAGTTATAAGCGGTGTCGCGTCTATTAATCTAGTTGATCCATATCGTATTTTTTATTTAGGCTAGTGCTGGTGGAAGCTACAAATCATCTAATAAAATTAGTTCCGTATTATAAACTACAATATCTGTAAAACACTCCCTTTTACAATAGATTAATATTTGTGCCAATAATATTATAAAATACCGGTGTACCAACAATTTCACGTGAGGTTTCTTCTATGTCAGATGTTATACATCATATGCGACTATTGTAAGGCACGTAAAGTTTTTTTTCTTATGACAATGTATTTTCTCAATTTGCAACACAGCTTCCCTGTGAAGAAAATGACGAAATATATATTCGAAACACTCCTCCTATGTATGTATATAAAGGTGTGTGTGTTATCCCCGTACACTTGTTTGAACTTCGCGAAGGATTCATAAAAATACAGCGGAACACGTCACTAGAGTACATCACGTCATGCAGAGTGTGTCTTGTTAATGTTGATTCTCTTAGAGGCTTTGCGACATCGTGGTCGTGTAGCCCAGTGTACTTGGAAGTGTGTATAATTTGTCTGGTGAATTGCGTCACTATATCGTCTGTACTAGTGGGAACATTTGTAATTGAGGTAGGATTTGGACAGGAAGCGACCGTGGTCATAAGTTAGGTACTGAGACCGTATTTTGTATTTAGTTGGATATAGGTTAAGTTGGCAATAACACTGATGGCAGCACTGCGAAATTCCTTTGGAATGCAGGTGCGCGGTAGTACTGTGGCGAGGTCAGGAGCTGTCAGCAACCCGCCGTACATGCCGACGACCACATGTTGGATATTTTAATACTTGTATTGAATACAAGATGGACACAGCACCACTGTCGTTATTTTGAACATCGTGGTAGAGCAATATACACAATGCAGTATGAAACAAAGAATGGGAAACGCATCCTGTGGATAAAGGAATATAACTGAGAACTTTTATATGAGTATAAATGCATACAGTATTATAACATGTGATTATTGAACTCGGCAATGATATATGTATCGATAGTTGCTGTCGATCAGAGAACAAGGTGCATTGGGGATCACCTGGAGACAGTATGATTTGCGAGAGCAAACGAAGAGTTGATTAGTGAATACAACTCCAGAGAGGAGGGTCGTAGAGCTCTCTGGTCTAAGACTTGTTCGTGCGTTGCCTTGAAGATGTGTTGGTTCGGTAATCGTGGAGTTGAACCGACATATAAGTGTTACAGTATAACGTGATAGGATTTTCGTCTGATCTTATTATAGTTTCAGACAGTGTTAACCTTCAATTCGAGCACAGCGAACTTGCAGTCACGTATGACAACTTCTTATTAAGCCAATGGTACAACATCGTGTTCTACATTTCAGTACAGAATAAACAGCTTTAGCCATGATTGTCATAGATGATATAAAGAGAGAGAGATATTGCTACGTTATGAAGATGCAGAATATGGGCTAAACACAGGCAAGAAATGTAACACATAGCAGCGTTGAATACTCAGGATGATTACTTGATTCCAATATGAGCAACTATAGTATGAGGCCTTATAAGAGAAGATTGAAGAGACTATGAAAGTCTGAATGACAATTTGTACTGCTACATAATGAAACTGGCTTGGCTTACTACATCAATGTTGTCGTGTTCTCTAGCAAGTGAAAGAACTATGAACTTTGTCAAATGAACATCTGTTAGCTTCGTCTCGTTTCGCGAACGGTAATCGGGTCTACTTGATATCCAGTCGTTTCGTGATCGGTACAGCTGAGCAGATATGGTTCGATCCCAGGCAGGAGTATGTGTTATAACATTCTCACTTCATTCAACTAGAACTTCAACAAGGTAGCTGTAAGTTTTCTTTTAGTAGACAGTATGAATTTGCCATGCTTTTGAATGTTCCTTTTCACCAATTTTGATTAGAATAGTTAAGAATTACAGACGAGGGCTAGGGTGATTCTTTAAGCATTTCTGTCCGAGTATGTAATTCTCTTTGTAGTTCAATTTAGTAGTTATTGTAGTGTTACTTTGAACACTACCTTGCTTTCATTAAGATGTAATTTGGGAATAAGATAGAAGAATATAGTTTGTTGGGAAGACAACATGAGAAACATTATAGGGAGAAGACGACGTTAAAATTATATAATAATAATTCTAACTCAAGCAGATGTCCCATAATCCGTCGTATACGTGAATTCGACTTTGAACAAATTCTCTGGACTTTTTGAATTTGACTTCGAATATATTTTTGAAAGCTCATGCAAGTTATTAGATAGACATTCAGGTCTATTTTTTTGGCAGATTGAGCATAGACATGGAACATAGTGATTTCTAGTATGATTCTTTGCGATTGTGTGAATTTATTTCTGGTAATCCAGATTTTGTTGAAATTCTTTTTAATTTTGACTCCCTTTGTGAGCTCGTTCAGTTTTTAAATTCGTGTGGATTCTTGTGGGAAACTCCAACTTGGTTTAGCGTTCAAATCTAATGGTTAATTTGTACCTTCTCAAGATAGGCTCTTTCCCATGCTGTAGTTTTGACGTGTTTTCCTTTGAGGAGGATCTCCAGTGGAATTATTTTCAATTATGCGAAAACTGAATCGTTCTTTTCACAATGGTCGGTTGAGATATACGAAAGAAATACTTTGTTTGAGAAAATGTAATTACTAATGATATGTAATGTAAAGAGAGAAATGTTTAAAATATATGTAAGTCATAATCGAGGTGACAGACTTCGAATTCTCACACAGTTATTTGAACTTGTGAATACAATATTTTATCATTGTTCTGATAAAGATTATTCTCGACACTTTAATTTGATTATAATTTGAAGCAACATATTTACCCATGATTGTATAAAAACTTGTGTAATATTCGTAATGTTTGGAATTTATTAAGAGCTGTTTAATAATGGAATTTTGTATGCGTATTTGGATTGCAATTTAGGAGATATTTGACATATGTGGATAGTCAATATCAATTTTTCCAGCACTGAATTAGCTTTAGAGCTATTGCTGAGTGCACTACGGTGTATTATTTTGAACGTGAAATTGAGTCACGATTTTAGCTAGTGGAAAGCTAATATACAATTTTGAATCCAACATTTAAGAAGCCAAGTATTGTAACAACATCGTTAATATTTGTTAAGTTTTAGTAACAATTGTTTTTAGAATAGAGTTTAATTGGAAATACTGTAATATTAATACTTGTATAAACTTGAGCTATTTATAACTAAAATATTGAGTGATAGAAAATCTAATATCTGTGAGAAAGTGAAATGAAATATAATCAATATAATTAACAATACGACGTCCGATTAGCTTAATTGTTTGTCATTTAGGACGGCACGGACTTGAAAATTGAAACCAAATAAATTCATATGAATACATGAAATTAACGTGATGAATGTTTCTAGGCGCAACTAATTCTCAGAAATAAAATGTAATTATGTAAAATATGTATATATTAATTGCTACGATTGAATAGAATATTTTTATAAATATATCAAAAAGGGTTTACGATAATACCAGAATATTTTGTATGTATTTTTTTTTAACTTCGTTCATGATGATGAGATGATAGGCAGTTTGTGTGGCCTAATTACGGCGATTGTTTCTTAAACATTTTTCATGCTTCGGCAGAGGCATAAGGTTATAAACTTTTGTTCAGTGGAGTTTTCACTTCATGACACTGCGGTTGCAGTTAATAAACATTTGTTAAATTTTAAAATTCATACTAATGACTTAGTGATTACTATTTGAATTAGAATGTGCTTCGAGAACCAGTGGGTCATTAGCTAGGATCGTTTTTAACGCGCCCGAGAATAGATTAATTTAATTATCTTTAAGAGTCTTGGTAGCTCACTTTGGGCTATTTTTCTTTTTTTTATAGACCACTGGCATCTTCTTATCACATTCTTTTTAATTTTGTGGTATTCCTATCCATGGTCTATCCTTGGTGGTGGTGTCTTGGGGGTTATTTTCAGCCGGGGCTTCCAGATTCTACGATCCTGCTTTTTATTTTGGATTTCAACAGGTAAGACCACGTGGATACGGGTACAGTACCATCCCGGCATTTTCCTGGAGTAGAAGTGGGAAACCACGGAAAACAACTTCCTGGATAGATGAGTTAGGAATCAAACCCGCCTCTTCACATGATTGCCTCGGGGGGCTGAGTGTACCCCGATCCAGCACTCAGATCAGAATTAAACTTCTTGGCAGAGCCGAGAATCGAACCCGGGCCTCCGTGGTGACAGCCAAGAATGCTAGTCACTACGCAACGAGGCGGGCCAGAGAGATTGAGCACAGGCTGTGGAATACGATCAGGTGAGCTGTGGACCAGGTCAACTGCTTAAATTCTACTAACAAAATGTAATAAGTATGAATATAATAAATGAAGAGATAAAATACAACCAAAAATTCTCCATGGTATAATATTTCTATTTGATATGGAGATCTGAACTTCATGCGATATTATAGACCAAATATGAAAAGAAGAACCCAGATTGGTGGAACATCGCGGGACCCAATGATGGAGAATAGTACTCTCTCACTTTCTCCTTGTGTGCGTTCGGAGACGCATGGTGGAAAATTTGGAACTGTATTGCATGGTCGATGTCTGTCTGTTAGGTAGTCAGCCCGGAGGCTGGTTGGATCCTCAAAAAGGGCCACTATCGTTTCTGTGGGCTCAAACCCACAAAACCAAAGGGAACACTATAATGAGGCGTACTAAGCAAGGTTAGGAGTGAAGTAGTTTGCCATTGCTTCCCTCACTGAGTCGGTACAGCAGTACCAACTCTACGAGTAGAACCTTTCACAGCATCCACAGACACTAGTTGTGCCCTGGAGGTCATTACTTAGCACTTACCTCAGTTGCTTCCATATAATCACAGCCATGAATGAGACTGAGATATCGGTGAAAAGCCACATATTACTCTAGCCTGTGCCAACAGACAAATATACTGCATCCATCAAAAGCTGGTAAACAGGCGTCATGGTCGATAATGATGATGATGATGATAATTGTTGTTTTAAGGGGACTAACGTCTAGGTTATCGGCCCCTAATGGTTTGGGTGATCGTGAAGATGAAAATGAAATGTAAACTATAACTAAAACTAACTACGAACTTATATACTAGAAGAAGAAATGGAAAAACAAGAGGAGAATAAGGCAAATAAAGGACAGGAGGAAAAGAAATGCCCTCAACCCTCGAAGAATGCGGATTGAGGGACTTGGAAGGAAGGAGAGCCATGAAAGGCAGATAGGAAAGTGAAAGAGGAGAGGGTCCGCCCAGAGGTAATGGATAAAAGGGGGAACCGGACCCAGCTCAGGAATCCCTCGGGGTCGCCAACTCCCGAACTCACCCGCCGTGAGCCCCTGAGGGTGTAGCAATATTCAGGGTGGACCAGAAGTGGTGGGGCTACATACAGCCTACCTCCTTTAGGGCCTTGGGCAGAAGGCAGAAGACAACATGAAAAGAAAAAGGCTGACCCCTCGCAGAAGGAGGGTATCAGGAAAGATGAGACAGGGGCCAATTAAGCCGGGAATGGAAGAGACTGCCTAGGCCTCGGATACCCTAATATCGTCGGGGTCGGAAAAGAACAAGAGTTGACCAAGGGAGGTCGATAGGAAAGATGATAGAGAGGAGCCTGTCACAAGTAAGCGGAAGCAATGCCGGACTCAGCAGGGGCCCCGTGGTCGCCAATCCACGTCCCACTAGATGTGAGCCCCTGGGGGTCATGGTCGATACGATCGTGAATAAATAGTGTGATGTACGCTATAATACCATTAATAGTTATAACGGGACGTGTCGCATTCGTTGAAGTAAAATTTTTGGTACGAATCGTTGATATTTAGTGGTATTAATCGCCATTATTTTGTGTGTAACTGCATGGTGAGACATTGATAAGATTACCAAGTAGTTCCGTAAAGGACTTAATGACCTATTTTAATTTATCCTACTTGTATTTTTCATTAAAAATTCTCCCACCTATTAAAAGGATTTTCCATGTGATGTACTAAATAGCTTCTGGTACACGACCTATGTTGTGATAAAGTATAGAGCAACAATTTCAAACTCTAAACTTGCCCGCCTCGTTGCGTAGTGGCTAGCACTCTTGGCTGTCACCGCAGAGGCCTGGATTCGATTCCCGGCTCTGCCAAGAAATTTTATTCTGGTCGGAGGGGTGTACACTCAGCCTCGTGAGGCAAAACTGAGAAGAGGTGGGTTCGATTCCTACCTCAGCTATCCTTGGAGTTGTTTTCCGTGGTTTTCCACTTCTACTCCAAGAAAATTCCGGGATGGTTCCTAAATTAAGCCCATGGCCACTTCTTTCCCAATCCTCATCTGAATTATAAATACAAACATATTACAGCCACCTCAATAACACAGGTTATCAGATAAATTCCACACACACCCAAGTACACCACGATGTCGCAATGCCCGTATTCATTTCAGACAAACACACAAATAATATTTTAAGGAAGCACTAGTCTGAGAAGAGGTCTTAAGTCAAAGCTTTGATTGCTCCTCAAGATAACTTACGTCAGCACATGTCCAACACAGGAAAATATGTTACACGATTAGGCGTATCTACAATACACGAACAGCACTATTCAGCACTAAGGTATTTTGTACTTGTTTATCAACTTACTGTGAGACAGGTTCAATAGGACACAGTAAAATGTGTTCTCTTCAGACATGAACATGCGTGTAATCCATAATGTACGATGCCTGCAACAGAAAATTGAGGTAGATGACCTTGTGGTTTTCCCCCTTAAAACAATCTTCACCAACACCAATACATTGAGAAATGGTGCGCTAGAATATGATACTGTATATAACTTTCAGTATCGGTGATTAATCTCCTTCCGTGAGATGGCAATTTTTCTGCAACGAGTCACTGGAGCTTAAAAAAAATAATCAAATACATGACTCCTATGATTTACGAAATGTAATCTACACAATTTAGTGCCATTAGAAAACGATTATTATAATGGCCTATCATAAAAATCTTCTCTTCAATCGATCGAATATGATGCGAGAAGTAAACAAGTAGTTCCGTGAAGAACTATACAGCTTATTTTCATATATCCTACTTATGTTATTTGCCTCTATCAACATACAAAATTTCATGATGATTGCTGCAATAGATTCGTAGATATTGAGAACCGTCAAAAGATTTTCGATGGTCGCCATGTTGGATTTTTTGATACGTAGGTCTTAGAGTCATGTACTATTACATGACGATTATTGTGTAGGTGTAGTATTCATACTTCAATCACATGATTAGGACACAAGAAATAAAAACGAGTTTTTAAAATTTCGCACAGCTGCCATCTTGTGGTTATAAAAACAATTGAAATAAATTAGATGACAGTGGATTAACATTTGTATAAGCATTTACTGTACCAAGTTTCACTACACTCAGATGGTTAAATCGCGAGAAAAGTCCATTTTAATATTTATATTTCGCGTCGCCGCCATGTTGGACTTGTGCTCACCAGGTTACGGAAAGTCCCATGGGTGAACTTATGTTCATAGCCTCTGTGAACATAAATAATTTCAGTTTGATTGCTGTAATAGATTCGTAGATATTGAGAACCATCTAAATATTTCGGATGGTCGCCATGTTGGATTGCTATATGTATAGGTCATAGAGTTACGTACCATTAAATGAAAATTATTGCTTAGGTTCATTATTCAAACTTTCACTTCGATCGCATGATTATGACAACAGAAATAAAAAATAATTTTAAAATTTCGCACAGCCGCCATCTTGATGCTATGTAAACAATTGATCTAAATTAGATGCCAGTGCATTACAATGTGTATAAATATTTACTGCACCATATTTCACTGCGCTCAGATGGTTAAATCGCGAGAAAAACTATTAAGATGTTTCAACTTCGCATGTTCGTTTTGTAGTTAACAGCTTTTTGAATGTTACATAGATGAACTTGTAGTAGTGCCCTTTATCACCGTACACAATTTCAGTGTGATATCAGTTATAGTTTCGGAGATATAGAATGCCGGTGAAATAATTTGCATAGCTGCCATCTTGAGGTTATATAAACAATTGAACTAAATTAGATGCCAATGCCTTAAAATGTGTATAAACATTTGCTGTACCAAGTTTCATTGCGTTTGGATGGTTAAATCGCGAGAAAAGTCTATTTAAAAGTTTCAACTTTGCTTGGCCACCATGTTCGTTTTGTAGTTAACAGGTTTTTGAAAGTCCTATCGATGAACTTCTAGTTGATCGAGCCTTCAGTCTTTTGACTGGTTTGATGCAGCTTACCATGCCTCCCTGTCCTGAGCTAATCGTTTCATCTCTACATAGCTACCACACCCTACATCCGAGGCAATCTGTTTAACATATTCTAACCTTGGTCTACCCCTACAGTTCTTGTCCTTGACCCTTCCTTCCATAACTAAGCTTGCTATTCCTGTGTGTCTTAGTATATGTCCTACCAACCTATCCCTCCTCTTCATTAGTAGTCGCCAGAAACATCTCTCCTCTCCTACTTGTCTTAATACCTCTTCGTGTGTAACCCTATCTTCCCATCTGATCTTCATCAGTCTCCTGTAACACCACATTTCAAACGCTTAAATTCTCCTCCTTTCTTCTGCACCAATAGTCCAAGTTTCACTTACAAAGAGCACCAAGTTCCAGACAATGGCTTTCAAAAATGACTTCCTAATACCTAAATCTATATTCGAAGTCAACAGATTCCTTTTTTGTAGAAATGCTTTCCTTGCCTGAGCCAACCTACATTTTATGTCCTCTTTGCTTCGTCCATCACTGGTTATTTTGCTTCCTAAGTAACAGAAGTTTCCTACTTCCTTCAGCTTTTCACCTGCCAATTTGATGTCCCTAGAGGTTTCTGATTATTTCGGCTGCATTCCAATATTTTTGTTTTACATTTATTAATTTTCATCATGAATTCTTTCCTCAAGACAGTGTCAATACCATTCAAAACCTTATTCAATCCTCGGGCGTGTCGGTCAAGATGACGATGTCATCAGCAAATCTCAGAGTTGAAACTAGTTCTCCTTGAATCCTCACTCCCACTTTAATTTTTTCTCGAATTTCCTTCATTGCTTGTGCAATGTAAAGATTGAAAAGTATGGGTGATAAGTTGCAGCCTTGCCTTACACCTTTCTGAATACCAGCTTCTCTCTCATGTCCTTCAGCTCGAATAACTGCTGTCTGGTTTCTGTATAGATTGTAGATCACCCTCCTATCCCTGTACTTTATTCCAATCGTTTTCAAAATGTCAAAAAATTTAGTCCAATCAACGTTATCAAAAGCCTTTTCTAAGTCTACAAATGCCATGATCGTTCTCTTATCTTTCCTTATTCTACCTTGCAAAATCAGCCTAAAACTTAGTACAGCTTCCCTTGTTCCTACATTTCTCCTGAAACCGAACTGGTCCTCACCCAACTCCGTTTCTATCTGGCCTTCCATCCTCTTGTAAATTATTCTAGACAGGATCTTTGAAGCATGAGTAATCAAGCTGATTGCACGGTAATCTTCACATCTGTCAGCTCCCACATTCTTCGGTATAGAGATGATAACATTCTTCTTGAAATCAGAGGGTACCTCACCTATCCCATAAATCCTACACACCAAGTGAAATAACCTGATCAGACCTTCATCTCCTATGCAGCGTAGCAACTCAATCGGGATATCATCTATGCCTGGTGTTTTGTTCCTGCTTTAGTCTTCCAATGCTTTGTCAAATTCTGATCTCAGTATTAAATCCCCTTTTGCATCCACATAAATTTCCTCTTCCCTTTCCATTACATGATTCTCAAACTCCTTTCCCTTATACAAACACTCTACGTAAGCTTTCCATCTCTCAACCTTTTCTTCCCTATCTGTTAGAGGATTGCCATCTGTGTCCTTATTATTACATTTCGATCTGTGTCCTTAGTATTACAGCACTTAGTCCTCTTTTCCCCAAATGTATTCTTAATCCTTCGATAAGCTGTGTCTACTTTTCCTAATTTCAGACAATTTTCTGTACCTGCACATTTCTCTTTCAACCATTCATCTTTCGCTTCCTTGCATTTCTTGTTAACCTCATTTCTCAGACGTCTGTATTCTGCTTTCCCCTCTTCATCTCTTACATTCTAGTGTTTCCACCTTTCATCCATTAATTCTAGTATATCCTGAGTGATCCACCGTTATCTACCTTTCCTCCATTTCCTTCCAATGTTTTCTTCTGCGGATTTTGTTATTTCATTCTTCAAAAGTGTCCATTCTTCTGCAATTGAAGTTTATTTAGGGTTTTTCATTAGTCCTTCCTTTATACTCTTCTTGAATCTTTCGTTTACATCCTTCTCTTTCAGTCTGTCTATTGCTCATCTTTTTTGGCTTTTGACTTTTCTTCAGTTTCTTCAACTTTAATCTGCATTTCATAACAACCAGATTGTGGTCAGAGTTTATGTCAGCACCGGGATATGTTTTACAATCCAAAATCTGGTTTCGAAACCTCTGCTTGACCATAATGAATTCGATTTGATAACGCCCTGTATCTCCTGGTCTCATCCATGTGTATATTCTTCTATTATGGTTATTGAATAAGTTGTTAGCTATGACTAACTCATGCTCGGTGCAGAATTCCATCAGCCTGCTTCCTCGATCATTCTTTCACCTAACCCGAAATCTCCTACTATCCTCCCTTCTCTTCTTTTTCCTACCACAGCATTCCAAACTCCCATTACTATAACATTTTCATCACCCTTGATATATTTCAGAATTTCGTCTATTTCTTCGTAGACTTTTTCAACATCTTCAACATCAGGTTCACTGGTAGGCATATAGACTTGTACCACTGTGGTGTACGTAGGTTTTGTATTGATTTTTGCTACAATAATCCGTTCACTATATTGCTCATAATATTCCACCCGCTGTCCAAGTTTCCTACTCACTATGAGACCAACCCCTGCTTGGCCATTGTTTGATTTAGTGCTAATGACCCTACAGTCTCCTGACCAAAAATCCTGTTCTTCCTGCCAGCGCATTTTACTAATCCCAACCAAATTCAACCTCAACCTATCCATTTCCCTTTCTAAGTTTTCTAACCTTCCACTGCCTAGCAGACTTCTAACATTCCACGCTCCGATTCGTAGAAAGTCAGATTTCCTCTTTGTCACTTCCGTGATGTTATCACCGTACACAATTTCAGGGTGATATCAGTAATAGTTTCGGAGATATAGAATGCCGGTGAAATATTTCGCAAAACCGCCATGTTGGATTGGTGAGACGTAATAAAATTTGAAGGGCACGGTCGGGGTAGGTCAAAATAGTACTATGACCGTACCGAGTTTCATTCAATTCGCTCCAGCCGTTTAGAAGTAATTAGGGACACACACACACACGGACAAAAGGTGATCCCATAAGCCTTTTTTTTTCATAAAATGAAAATAGGCTAATAAATAAGGGTTTAAAATTTCGAACTGACGCAATCTTGAATTTTTCAAAACAATTGAACATCATTAGAAGTCTCTATACCAGTGGTTCCCAACTTTTGCCAGCTGACGCCCCCTTTTCAGATACGGGTGGTCATTGTGCTCCCCTCCCAGTCCCTTCTATAACCTCTTCAATAAACTGACGTGGAGGATAAAGACCTAACCTAATAACACTAGACTAATTAATGGAATAAGTAATTCTGAAAAAACAATATGAAATACGCGCTGTATGTCTATTACATACTAACTTCATTTTAGCACATTACAAAGAACACATTTTACAATAAATCCTTAAGTTAGTCTAGAAATGTCAGTGAGAGGGTTGACACTGTTTTCTCTTGGTAAGATTCGGTATGTTTGGTTTGATATTTGACAGAGCACAGCGGAAATCGCTTGCAACATCAAGCCGACAGCGCTGCTTTGTTTTTATGACACTCAGCGTTGAAAAACCTGACTCTGCATACATATGTCGTTGAAAATGGGACAATGACATACAATGCAACTTTGGTTATTTCATGATATATTGCAATACAGTTTACCTAAAAGTCACCCAGTCCTAATAGTTTGGAATCATCTCTTAGCTTTGAAACACACTTCAAATCTATGGCTTCTTCTGAAGTGCTTCAATGTCAATGGTAAACGGATTTCTTTTTAACATCCAGGACCAGTCATCCGACAAGATATCAGGAAATTCGAAGTTGAATTCTTGTGCCAGGGAATCAAAATGTGACTGAATTTGCACCTTAAGTTTATTACGATCACGTTCATTTTCCGGCAAAATTGCATTAAGGCGGTGAAAGGATGAGAAGTTAAGGATATGCCAATAAGACGATAAGATTGGCATTAGTAGCCCTAATCAGTTCGTACAGATCGTTCTTACCTTCACCAAGAAGAAAAAAATCAACTTCAGACTTTAACTCAAACAACCAAGCCAGCATGTTCCCTTTTGATAGCCACCGAACCTCTGTATGGAAAAGGAGAATTTTGTGATCGGCTTGAAGGTCAACACTAGGGCTTCAAACAATCTTGTCTGTAAAGAACTTGGCATCACAGAGTTCACAATTTAGCGATTTTTTGAGTGTTATTAATATCTCGAGGCAAGGTTTTGGCCGCCACAGCCTGCCTGTGAATTGTACAGTGGGTTCCCATGATGTTTGGGTTTTTATCCTTGGCCAATTTCAGAAATCCAGAACGTGACCCCTTCATAGCAGGTGCACCATCCATACATACACCCACTACTTTTTCCCAGGAAGGTCCATGTTTTTGGAAAAAACTATCGATGGCAGAAAACACATCACAAGCTTTCGAAGTTGTTTTCAAACATTGGGGGAATAACATTTCTTCTCTTAAAATTCCCCTGTCGACAAATCGACAATATACAATCAGTTGACAACAATGGGTGACATCGGTTGTTTCATCACACTGAATTGAAAACACTGCAGATGCATTCACCTTCTCCAAAACTTGCATTTTCATGTCTTCTGACAGTTCTTGATGTCTGCACTTCACTGTGTTATCAAAAGAGAAATTTTAGACAATTTCTGCCGACTCCCTTCACCCAAAACTGGGGGCGTGGTGGCTCAGCGGTCTAGCTGTATGCCTCTCACCAAGGCGGTCCGGGTTCGATTCCCGGTCAATGCATGTGAGATTTTCGAAGTGAAATGCCATGTACTGTGGTTCGGATTCCACGTAAAAAGGAGGTCCCGTGGCTCATAATCACAAGATTCACGGTCACGTAAAACTACAATCTTCCTTCCTTCACCCAAAACTATATTAATATTTCCCGAATTGTGTGTGCTTTTTGTCTTTGGCAATCAGAAGAGCTAGTTCATATGATGCTTCCACTGCTTTCTCATATTTTTGGGTTAAAAGTACCCGATGAATCTAATTTCATACGTTTTAGTGAGTTGAGTTTAGTTGCAAAAAATTCTGTGGGTTTGTCTTTTAAGCCAGAATGATTCGTGTTTAAATGTCTCTCGAAACGCACAAGCCTCATCGCATCGTTACTGAGAACACTGTGGCAGATTACGCATTGAGGCTGTTGTATTCCGTTCCATTCAAGGACTGTGAAGCCATTTTTAGCCTATTTTCATTTTATGAAAAAAAAAAAATAGACTTATGAGATCACCTTTTGTCCGTGTGTGTGTGTGTGTGTGTGTGTGAGTATGTGTGTATGTCTGTGTGTCTGTGTATGGGTCTTCCCCTAATAACTTCTAAACGGCTGGAGCGATTTCAATGAAACTCGGTAAGGTCATATTACTATTTTGGCCGATCCCGACCATGCCCTTCAAATTTTATTACGTCTCGCCAATCCAACATGGCGGCTGTGCGAAATATTTCACCGGCATTCTATATCTCCGAAACTATTACCGATATCACCCCGAAATTTTATACGGTGATTAAGGGCACTTCTAGAAGTTCACCATGAGACATTCAAAAAGCTAGTAACTACAAAACCAGCATGGCGGCCAAGCGAAGTTGAGACTTTTAAATACACTTTTCTCGCGATTTAACCATCCAAACGCAATGAAACATGGTGTAGCAAATGTGTATACACATTGTAATGCATTGACATCTAATTTCGTTCAATTGTTTACATAACCTCAAGATGGCGGCTGTGCGAAATATTTCACCGGCATTCTATATCTCCGAAACTATTCCTGATATCACCCTGAAATTTTGTTCGGTGATAATGGGCAATTCTACAAGTTTACATATATAGTAACTTTCAAAAACCTGTAAAGTGGCGGCCAAGCGCAGGTGAAACCTTTCAATAGACTTTTCTCGCGATTCGACCATCTGCGCGCAGTGAAATATGGTACAGTAAATGTTTGTACATATTGTAATGCACTGGCATCTAATTTAGTACAATTGTTTACATAACCTCAAGATGGCGGCTGTGCGAAATTTTAAAATCAAGTTTTCATTTCTTGTGTCGTAATCATGCGATCGAAGTGAAAGTTTGAATAATGAACCAACGGAATAATTTTCCTTTAATGGTACTGTACCCAATAATCCGGAAAGGATCCAGTTGGAATATCCATTGCCTCCGCTGGATTGCCTATTTCTAATTGCTCCGGCAACTACAACATTAGAAATCGCTTCCAACATGGTCTTTAGGGATTTACAGACAGCAGTTACAAGAATATTGTGGATCAACAACCAACTACACGAGGCACTTACCTTTACTTACCTCGGGGACTGGGACTTCAGCTTCGCCTACACTACATCCACAATACTCTGCTCCTTATATTTAAAATGAATCACACCAACAACAACGGAAAAATTTCTGAACAAATTTATTAACAAAAAGGGTAAACTAATCTACTATAAACTAATAACAATAAATGAATTTCACAATCAACATTAAAATTAAAAACACGCAAACATTCACACCTCCTTTCAAGTCTACATCTTACTACCATGCTGTATTAAAAATTATGAGTATAAATCTTGGCTTGTTCTAGGCCTACACAGCGTAAAAATAAAAACGTTTAATGAAGTCTCTCAATGGCATTCCAGACACATGTTTTCATTCACAAACCTACGTTGTAGAACGTACGTGCCGTGGCTTTGTTTCAACAATGAAACACTGGCATCACGCAGTACTCAAAACTGGTTTATCCAATAAATAGAAGGCAGTTGGTCTACACCTGCTTAAATATTATGTCATCGCTCTCCAATGCTAACGGTGACTCATGCTTGCTAGCCCACAGAGACTGCATGTGTGGCATTTATAAAACACGTAAAAATTAACATTTAGTTCTTACAAAAGTTCATATAACTGCTTTGTTTCTTAAACACTCATTCTAAAAATTTAATCACTCTTTCATTCGCACTCAGTTATTGTTCTAGACCAATACGGTTCCACATCTGCTCTTAACAATGAACAATCATTCACACCAAAAACATCCGCTCATAAACACACACTGTTCCAAAACAATTGAATAATAACTCCTACTAAAATATTTAACTAATTAAATCATTTCAACAAAAATTATTTACATGTAATATGTTTATAATAATATCCATTATCTAGTGTTGCTAACGTAACACTTTCGAGATTCTAACTTCTCAGTTACAATATAATTCTTAACTAAATATATACACTGGTTTTTCACATAACATCTCTTTCTTTAACGTTCAGTAGTTTAATATACTGCATACACCTCGTCTTATATAGGTTTCATTATCGGAATAATACAGTCGACTGATTAAGGTGAACTGTACTTAATTACATACATTCGGGTTTAATAAAATTTAATAATTGTATTATAGACGTGAGTAGACAATCTTTCTCAAGTTGGTTTTCCGCTGAAACCCACCTGTTAACACAACTAAATCGTTAATTCGCAAGAACTGGACTACTTTTATACAACGGCTCTTATCATGATACATGCGTTTTATCAAAGAACAACAATACTTTGACTTCCTTAAAATGCGGAATTCCCTCGCCTGAGCACTCCATAGCTCTACAAAACCTCATATAACAGTATATATGGCATAAACAATTATCATCTACTATGTTGGGTGAGTTAACCGTGGTCGTTACGGCATGACTGCTGGCAGTCGCTCACATCCGGGAGGCGAGGAGGTTCGAATCCCCCCGCCGGCAACCTTGAAGATGGTCTTCTGTGGTTTCCCATCTTCCTTCCAGGCAAATGCCGGGGTTGGTCCCTAACTATAGGCCACAGCCGATACCTTCCAACTCCTCGTCCTTACCTTCCAACTTCCCTCCCCAACGGTACTTGTAGCTCACCCATTGGGTGTCCGTCTCGAAGCAGCTACAAAACTGGCGAGCCGAACATGTCCTCGGACACTCCCGGCACTAAAAACCATACGCTAAAAAAATCTACTATGTTAAACAATAACCAAAAGGGATTAATTGTTATTAACATATCTTATGTAGGAACTTCTCTCAAATAATGGCATGACCCTCAGTATCATTTCACATGACTACTGGACTACAATTATACATACGTAAGTTCTTCAAACGAAACTTCCAATTGTAATGAACGATATTAGACAGTCGTGATTAACCTCCTAAAGTTTACTCCACAACAAGATAATTAACTGTTAACCCGTCTGTCGCAAATACATGTAATAAAAATACTCCTGTTTCATCTCACTTGTCAATCTTTAAATTGTTTATCATTGTAATATCATGTCCACAAAATAACTTGATGTTACACAAATAGGGTAAAATAACACACATGTTACTTTTAGTGTCGGATAGAATTCAATCCTGACCGGGATAAACTAGCTTTGAATTCCTAGCCAAAGATTTGAATAATCTTCTATCAAAAGTTATTTCCTCTAACATATTAAATGAACAAAGCTCTTAGCTTTACCAATAATAAGAAAGGTTTGTCAATGTCTTTATGTTTTTCCACTCTACACAAAGAATGTTCATAGGAATTAAGACTTCAGTCTTATCAAACGACTAGTATTTCTTAGATCGTCGATAGTTTATGTACAATAATGATATAACAATATCATTCGATGTTTCTTCTTTTCTTGAAGTTATAAGTCGTTGCATTAAAGTGCTCAAATTAAATTTAATAGGATTTTAATTTGAAGCTATGACACAATGTCAGAATACTTGGTTTAAATGAAATTATTAAAATTCGAGAGTCGAAACGACTAGTCTCCAATGAGGCAATATGATTCCTCAAACAAAATGTTAATGTCAGTTCCACAACTGATCCGTGGAATAAAATTGAAAAATAGATGAAATGCAATCATCTTCTAAATAATCTTGCAGTATAAAAATCTCAACACACACATCGGAAGTGTAAACTACATACAAGCACTGAAATACATGAAATGTGAAAATATAGAAATATGGAATAAGATCGCCGAAAATATGGAATAAGATCGCTGGCTCAGAATGTCACTAATCAAGCTCTATATAATAATTGAGACACACTAATACCTTATTTGGACGAAAACTTGAAGATCAATGTAAGTATTCCCACAATACTTTAGATGTTTCCTCAGTACAAGACACTGAGATGGATCTGCATTCGAACCTCGGATCTGCGACCTCAGAGATAAGACACGTCTCTCTCTGGAATTCACCAACATTCGGCTGGGCTCGAACGGCATCCTTCTGGCAAATTCTTCAGGGTTGCTGGGTTACCTTTCCCTAGCATCTTGACAAATCTCTTCTGTAAAGTCTCCATTCTCCGTCGTAAATATGTATCGGCTTCATTATTGGAATATCATTATGGAAATATTCATATAAATAGTGAATGAAATGTTTCCATTGCTAATTGATGTTATATTAGTGTTCGTAGACTGACGAAAATGCACAAGATGGACCGTACACTACGTCTCTATTCAAGAATACGTTGTCTAACGAAGCTCCATCGTTGTATCTTAACTCCTGTTATCGAATATGTCTCTGGCGCATGACTGTTCAGTTCATCATATCAACAATATTAATTAAGTTGAATGATAATGTTTGAAGAATAATTATAGTCATACTGTTAATGTTTATGTGTTGCGCCAATATTAAAAGTCCTCCGCCACTGTTCACTTGAACTGCGTTCACCAACTTCACTTTGCAATTTATAATGATCTTCAGCTCTATTTCCAACACATTTGGAAATCTAACTTGACAGGCTTATATTGTCGAAACGGTGAACATTTAAGCGCTCGACTTTCCACAATATATAATAGGCGACCTGTTCTTGATAAATGTTCACTTATTTAACTTCAAATCTCAATATTATATGAGATATAATCAATACTATGTTCCTCGCAACTTCACACAGAATGGAAGTGAGGTGATCTCTACCGTTCCACCTAGCTGTACTCGCGTCTCCACAAGTCGACAGTCGTCGCACTCGGACTAAGCTTTGGGATCTCCGTTAACCCAGTAAAACACTTCCTCACTCTTCAAAGTCTGCTGGAATAAGAACCTCGATCCTTGTATCTCCCTCTCCAAGTCGTATTTTTGGCGGCCATATCAATCTCCCACCATAATTTTAGCACGTAGATTACTAATACTTATTACTGCGTAGATTAACCGATCTGCGGTTTTTAAAGTATCAGACATAATTTCTCTTAATATTCTCTTCATTATCAAAAAAGAAAATTTCTTCTAAGGGCCTAAATGCATAATTTCCTCATGTTGTGTAATTAAAGTTGATCCCGTCTTCAATAAGACCCCTCCTCATTGGCTGTGGACTGGGATCCAATAGCATAATTTATAACAATATTTATAATATTAATTTCCAAACTCGCTGTTGCTATGCTAAGAATAGCCTTCTAGAAGCGCCCATTGTGCAATATATCACGTGATCGGGCTCCCCCCACAGTCTCGAACTCTCAACACGACACTCTTGTGTCACACTTCCAGAAATATTAGCTAAATTTTATCATGGGGACGGAAAATACTCTCATTTTGTCCCTGAATAATTCAATTTACGGGGGCAGTACATAACTCTATGGCCTATACATATAACTATCCAACAATGCGACCATCTGAAATATTTAGACGGTTCTCGATATCTATGAATCTTTTACAGCAATCAAACTAAAATTTTTAATGTTCATAGAAGCTATGAACATAAGTTCACCTAGAGGACTTTCAATACCCTGGTGAGCACAAATCCAACACGGCGGCGACGCAAACTATAAATATTTAAATGGACTTTTTTCGCGATTTAACTATCCGAGTGCAGTGAAACTTGGTAAGGTAAATGCTTATACAAATGTTAATCCACTGGCATCTAATTTATTTCAATTGTTTTCATAACCACGAGATGGCAGCTGTGCGATATTTTAAAATCTCGTTTTTATTTCTTGTGTCCTAATCATGCGATTGAAGTTTGAATACTACACGTAGGTTACACAATAATATTCATGTAATAGTACATAACTCTAAGACCTACATATACAAACATCCAACATGGCGATCATCTGAAATATTAGACGGTTCTCAATATCGACGAATCTATTACAGCAATCAAACTGAAATTTTGTATGTTGATAGAGGCAATTAACATAAGTAGGATATATGAAAATAGGCTTTAGTTCTTCACGGAACTACTTGTTAATGTAATCATCATTGTACAGTTTCTTCTTGGACATCGTCATCATTTTTAAAAGAGTCAAAATATTAAATAACACAATTCACACAGTCGCAGTGTTACAGCGAAGCATACATAACACTCACAATAAACAACTTGACAGACACGTCCACTGCGAAAGAATACGAGGCACAGAATAAACAGGCGAAGGACCTGGCCTCTGATAGACTATCGGCGATGTGTTGTCATGGCCATTACCGCGCCATCTCCGATGGACAGTTGTACTATGTACAGTAGCTCTCGCCAATTTGACTGCAAGTGAAGAATAATAATGTGTAGAGATGGGAACAGTGCATTCAAGGGCGAGCTACCCAAAATCGAGTCTCTATGCCGAAGAATGAGTGGAAGGGAGGAACTTCCACTTCATTTGTTGCTTCTGAAACTCCGATATTCTTTGTTCATTACTAGTGCATGGGACCGGAACCTGACTTTCACAGTTTCACTTACATGGTAAGTGATAATATTTGATTTTCATACGTTTTCAGGGGTTCCACGGGCAGTACCTATTGAAATTGTCCTTCATTATTACTAATATACTGGAAATATGTGCTCAATTACGTAATTATGTGCGTTTCTTTCTTGTTGAATTTCAACTACGGCGGCCATATTGCTCACTCCAGCTGGGTGAGACATAACGAGATATGACGAGACTTGACGAGACATTGATGCCACGGCAGTGTGCCCAACATGTAAGATATAAAATACACCAACACTAAGAAATATGGACGCGTTAGGCTGTAACCATTGTCAAAATCATTTATCTGGACGCGTTAGTCTGTAACCACTGTCAAAATCATTGATCTGGACGCGTTGGGCTGTAACCATTGTCAAAACCATTGATCTGGACGCGTTAGGCTGTAACCATTGTCAAATCCATTGATTTGGACGCGTTAGGCTGTAACCATTGTCAAAAACCATTGGATTGGACAAAACGAAGTTTAGGTTAGGTTAGATCCGGTGTAGGTGCGGCCAAAAGCCGCGGGAAGCTAGCGGGGCAAGGTTTACAAAAAACCATTGGGTTGGACGTGTTAGGCTGTAACCATTGTCAAAGTAATTGGTCTAGGCAAATGTAACTTTTACTAAACCAAATTTTATGTAGCCGAAAAAAAAAACAATATACAACAAAAAATATATATATTTACTCCGAAAAAGTGCGTAATCTTCACACACACACACAAATCACTAACAGTGCGAAATCTTCACACAAAAATTATGAATTGAGATTGGCGTTCTTTTGTTTTAGAAAACCGCCTAAATTAGTACCGTATGTGTGGGGTTGGCACTGCTGTTCCAACGCCAAAAATGGATGCCAAAGCTGGAATTTTTGCTATATAAGTCGTGTTATAATTTGGGCGGGCTGGTGGGTGATAGACAGCCGAGGAGTGAACTACATCATTCCCAGATCAATTTTGAATCATTATAAAAGGTAGTTATTGCAAATTCCACAAGTTATTTTCCCCCCTGGGTTCATGTCTCCTGCACTGTTACCCTTTGTTATTCAGAGTTAATGTCGACTCCTGATTGTAGTAACTTATTGTCAGTAAAGATCTTTGGTGAGAAAATGTCACTGTTTCATTAATTGCTGTGGTTAAAACATTAATTAGTTGTAGCCCAAAATACCAGTAGGCCTACATAGAATTTCGCGCTAGCTGTGAAAGCCTAACATGTTATAATAAATAAATAATAATTTAGCCTACTACTATTGCCTTATCTCCTGTTGTTCTCGCTACTATATCAATTTGATATAATGCTGACATTTATACGAGTATCTCCTTCAAGTAATATATACTATTTTGTTTATGAGAAAAACATTGTATGTAGACCCTAACAATAATACTGGAAAATGAAGCAACTACTTCATCGTTGATGAGTTAAAACATGTCACGTATGGTCATAGTTTACTTTTATGCAAGTAGGTCCACAAAATATGCAATTAGCATGCGTTGAGTGGCCTTGTTCGCGCATCTGCTATCAGGCTTGATTTCGCTCCTTACAACACAGAGAATTCCTTATTTCACCTCTAACCTTGCGGCTCCGTGGACAGTTGGCAATTACCAGTGCTTTTGAACGATTGACTTGGCGTAACAATCACTTGGAGAGATTCGAAAAATGTTTATTATACAAAATTGTAATATTCGAGTTATTCAATTTGAAAATCACTTCACGCCCCCCTTGATAAATCCCCACGCCCCCCAGGCTGGGAACCCCTGCCCTATACTAACAAGCTCTGAAAAGAGATTCACTGAATCATGTTTTATTGGGTGTAGTCGTTTTTACCGACTGAAAAACATCAAATTTCGATAACTAAGGTTACGAAGGCAACACTGAAAATTGGCTTTAAATACCACAAAGAGTAGATCTATAGGCCTATGTGTCGAATGGAATGTTTTAATTACGAAAGTACAATTCTGCCAGATCTTCAAGGGCCTTTTATTTTCAAAATAAGTACAGGTTATTAAATAAATTCAGCACATGCCAAAGTGCACGGGGCTGATGGACAAGATATTCCAAATCCCCACAATGGACTAACAGCAAAGTATTATCATATAACCTAGTGTTTCCATTTGTGTATGGATTTTGATGAGAATGTGGGGACAGTTCGAGAGTTCTCTAGAAATAGGATAAAACCTCAGTTGGCAACACTGATAACAACCTCTTGGTTGCAATTTCTTATTCCGCAGAAGGTGCTTGGGAGGAGAGAGGGTAGCGTCTGTGCTCGGATCATATTGGCGTGCGTCGTGCGGTGGGTGGGTAGATTATTGGCTGAGGAATAACCTAACCACCAAGGGAAGATGATTAAGAAAAGGAGGTAGGTTTCGGACTGGAGAAAAGGGATAGAAAAATAGGAGGAGAGTCCCACAAAAGTTACGAATTTAACTTTAAATGCACTTAGAGGCTGTTGCCACTGCAAATTCGTTCTCTGATACCTAAAGTGGGTAAGGACTTGGTCCAAGCTGACGGGAAACGCAGCTAGGACTTGGGCGGTTTGCAAGAGAGTGGCTTTAGTATATTCCCTCTCAAGCATGCATCTGCTTACTATGGGGAAGGGTGATGGTCTGGCAAGACTGAGAGTAACAGATTTATTGTATGTCTGTTCAAAGAAATTCGTTTTTGCAAAGTAATTCGAAAAATGCCAATAATTTGAATCAGGTTTAGTATTTCCAGTTTTCGAAGTTATAGAGTTCCTGAAAAAGCGACCAAGTGCTTCCAAGAAGGATAGTGATAAAAAATTATACCTTGGGGAGTAATTTTGGTAAGTGAACCAATGGTTGCATTTGGAAATGGCTAAGCTTTTACTCAGCAAGGAGCCGGCTAAAAGTTTAGACAAAGAGAAACACTTATCTTTTGGAAAACCAACCATAAGTTTTCGGAGAGGATCTCCACAAGCAGGTAGCTGGCGTAGCGAGCTATACTTGCCTTACTGGCCCGTTAGAATTAGCTATTAAAGTTAAGAGAAACTTTAACGAGATTACCACTAAGAGTTCTTGCTCAAATGCAACGAGTGGTGAAAGCCCTATCAATAGATTTAATGGCATTGAGTAGGGAGAGCCAAGGAAGACAGGATCTTGCCTAACCGTTGTATTAGAGAAATGATAAATCCAAAAACAAATATTTAATTTATTTAACAAGGCAAACGAGTCTAATAAATTTGACAAGTATATAGTTTCAATTTTTAGTAACAATTTGGGGTCGCAGACCTCCTAACATTTAAAGTTTGCTCCAGGCAATTAACAATTATTTAGGTTTCAAACCTTATATATGTACTAAAATCTTTGTAAGATTAAAAAAAAAGACAAATGAAGTGATTAAAGTTTAAACATTAAATTGAGTACAAGGAGTGTACTTTAAGAAATTTCCAGGTAACTATTTTAGAAAAAGTTACAACTTCGAAAATAACAAAAAAAGAAAGCGGGTAGAATGAAGGAGAAGTTCCTATAACTTCTTATATTAATACTGAATTACTGTTGGTTATTATACAAATAAGGGCAGGTCACTTACTGTGAAACCTGATGAGAAAGTCAAAAGGAAGGTTCTCGACCTCCTATGTTTAAGTAGGAATCACGAGCCAAATGGGGCAGTTTCCCTTTCGTGAGACCTAGAAATAACTCACTCATGAGTTGAAAGAATTGTTTTCCCTGATTATAGGGTAGAAACAATGTAAGCTTGAACCGTGTATAAAACACGTAGTTATGCAGAAATTAATTAATGATAAACAAGCAAAATGGAAGGGCACTTCGTTAGAGTGACACCTCATAGAAAATGATCTAGAGTTACAATTTTATTAATATGGTTTGTTAGTAGAAGGTTTAGGAAAGATCAATTGGGATTTAGGATCAATGTTCATGGCCTTATTTAATGTAAACGGACGATCGCGACGCGGTAGAAAAGTTGAACAAGCACTAGTTATCAATATAGTCTGTTGAAGGGATGAAAAGTTCACTGTAGTAACACGAAAGTTTATGGCAAAGAAAGTTATTGCAGTGATGAAAAAGGACTGGTTGCACTAGATAGGCGAAAGTCTATTGCTTGAGAAAGTTGTGGATTACAATTAAATGCGCCATAGAACATTCCAACGGTGGAAGAAAATTCGCTATTGAGCTTTAATTCGGAAGGAAGATTCTTCAATTTTAAATAGTATTCTCACAAGTGAGTGAAAAATACATGACGGCAGGACTTGTAGATAAAGTACAGGATCTGGAAGGTTCCAGAAAGATCTTAATAGAAGAATGGGGCCAAAGTTAATCCAGCGGAGGAACTAGCTTGGTAATTTATAGACAGCGGGTATTAGATAATATCCCACGTGGTGAGAAGATTTCTCATTTAAATAGCTTAAGAAAAGCTACTTTCTATTAAGGTTGGCTTAAACAGACAAAAGCCCAACATAGCAAATCCCGCGAAGGATGATTTTTGCCCCAAATAATAATCTCACACTGTCTATAAAATGATCAATAAAAGCATGTAGATAATAAAAATGATGAAGATGAGGTTAAAACCTTAAGTCTGTACTTATCTTGGTTGCATGTCGAAGGTGAAGTTCCCTTTGACGAATACTTAATGTGCCAACATGGCGTAGAACGTAGAGAGTGCCTCTTGGTTTGAGGAGACTGGCTCTAGTTGAGCCTTGACTGACCGAGTCAACTGCCGACTTACAAGTGAGACCCACTCAGCGAAGCGCGGAGGGTTCTAGGAAGGAAAAAGAGTGGGTGTAGGAGACAAAAGGAAAACATATAAGCATGACCAATATTGTAAACTTAAATTCTCTTGAGGAAATGGTCTTCAAAGAGTTGATAGCAGGCGATACTAGCGCAGCATGGTGAGTGAAAAAGTAGACGAAGTTCTCTTGATCAAGGAGATGATAGCTGGCGATGGCAACGAGATCTGGTGGCCAGATGGAAAAGGAAGTCCTCTTGCACCAGGAAGAATTGAGGAGCTTCAGAGATTCGCTGCTAGATGACGCTAGGTGGGTCATGGAAGATATATATCTAGAACAGACTCACAATGACATAAGACACATGACCACCAAAGAGAAACTAGGAGATCACTGTTGGTGTTTGAGAAAAAGGATGAAATGAACAAGCAAAGAGCATTAAAAAGAATACTCTATCTTACCGTGTATTCCAAGAATACACCAGTGGGAGACAGCGCCGCGTCGGAGTGCGCCGATCATTAACTACGTTTTCAATCTGCGATGAGAAAGGGTTTATATTTATTTCATAAGAGCACCACTATCCATCAACCAAATAACCGACTCTATTTGGCGCGAAGATTTTTTTCACATTATTCTAATACTAGCATTAGCCCGAACTTTTCCGTCTTCCATTTCTTAGCCCCGATCTCTCTACAGACACTCATAAAATTAATACAACTATGCACAAGTGAGTCGTTAAGTTTTAAAACAGGTCAAGTCCAATTTTGGATAAGGATGACTTTGATTCGGCTATCCCCTATTTCGAGATACTGAAGCGACATTGCTACTGATTTACTTAATTAGACATTTGCGTTAATCAGAGATGAAACACTCTTTGAATCAAATTTAAGACAAATTGATTTTGATGCTTCGAAATATGGAAAGTAAGAATCAATGTGAACCTTGTTTACATACGTACTTGGCTGGTTATGAAACTAAACGACTCAAGTAAATACTGAAAGCTAAGGTGTATGTCATCCTTTTCCATGGCCTAAGGGCTGCTAGTTCAGCCGAAGACCCGCCCGTTCACACGCTTCGTACGGAAGCAGGAATTGAAATAACATACAGTATTTTGATTGATTGTGTATGTTTCACAAAGCGGTCCTTACATGAGACCAGTATCAATAATTTTTGAAGGATGGTTCAATTCCTTGTATCAAGGAGTTGGGCATTTTACCAAATACATTATTAAACAATACGCCATATTACCCACGCCTCGAACCAATTGAATTTCCAATGTCATTTGAGATGATTGTCATAATTCTCTTTAAGAAAACTTTACGTGTTTCACAATGGCGCTGTCGCCCACAACGTCACTTCCGCTCTCATGCCCAATCGAAACCAACTTGTTGTTAATGATTCATTTTAGGGGCTTGAGACATCTTGGTCATCAGCCTCGTATAGTTGGGTGTAGTTGAATATGTCTGACAACTTGTATTTGTATGATGACTGGAGTAGTGTGTGTAGCTATATTAAGGAAAGGGATGGGGTAGGCGCCCCAGGACTTGAAATAAGGTAGACCCTACAATCCTTGCGTTTGCCTGGAGGGAGTTGAGTAGATCGTATCGTTGTTGTCAAAATGTTGTATATTAGGCTTAAAGGCCATGTACATTAACTGGTTTGAAGTAAAGCACAAATAAAATGTGACGATTCAGTTAAGTGATAGTTGTGAGAATGTCCCTTTCAAAACGAGCTAATTTATGACGCATACATGACTATTTTGACTGGTTGTATTTGTATTATAAATAATGATTTAATGAAGTTTCTTGTGGCCTGTATTATAAGCAACGTTATCTTACAACTGGAGTCCTTAGTATATATAAGAGTTATTTCATTCCCACCCATTGAAATGGCGCCACTTTCTCCTGGGCCAAGTGAGGAGAAAGAACTGAAGAAGTGAAATAGAATTGAAGGTGGGGGTAGTGGAGTGTGGAAATGTGTGCAGATAGAGTCGGAGAGACCTCTTGGCTAAGTCGTAAGTAGTTTAAAATTTGTAGGTAGGTGTTTGCGTTCCAGTAGCGTTTATTAGTGGATGACATGGTTTTTTTTCTACTTTTTACAAGGAAGAAAGAAAGGAGATAAGATTAAAAAAAGGAAGAATTGTGTTGAAATCGATGATTGAAATGGAGTGATGAGATTTTAAAGCGAAAGAGAAGAGCTGAGAAAGGTGTGTATGTGTGTGTACTCTGCGTGTCTGTCCCCCCTCCCGATCAATTCAAACACGGTGAAACCGAATTGAACGAAATTTGGTACAGAGGTAGCACTAGTAAAGGGCACCTCAGGGTCATGTTTTATATTGCCACGATCTTGACGGAAACGTAATGGCGGCCACCCAATTGTGCAAAGCTTAAATCAAATTACGACTCACCTAATCATCTGATCTCTACCAAATTTTGCAACAACATACCTATATATGGGAAGCGTCTTTCGACCAAACTACTAGGTCATCAACCCGACAGTTTGCAGATGGTGGCCATGTATGTATGCAAATCGATTCCCCCTATCAATTCAAACACAACGAAACCCAAATCGAACCACCTTTGGTACAGAGGTGGCACTAACAAGGGACAACTCAGTGTCAGGTTGTATATCGCCACCATCATTACAAAAAAGAAATGGTGCCCACCCAAATGTTCTGAACTTAAATCAAATTACGACTAACCTAATCATCCGATCTCTATCAAATTTTGCAACAATATACCTTAATGTGGGAAGCGTCTTTTGCCCAAACTACAACATCATCAGCCAAATAGTTTCAAGATGGCAGATGTATGAATCATGCAAGTATTATAGCCTAACCGTAACTTACGATTCAACAAGGCCTGGCCTCAAACATTCTGCATATCGTTCATAGGGAGGTTTAAACTATCCTCAAGGACGTGACCAGTAGGATATTAGCATATTAGAATATGTAACCGTAGAAGTGACTAACAGGTCAGGTTGACCATGCCATATCGTTGCGGGCCCGTGCCGTCCCGTTGACAAAATGGCCGATACTTTGCCTCGTAAATCCATATACATCCGTAACTGCGTAAGTTTATATCCTTTTAGGAATATACTTAACAAAATATTACATATTTAGTATCAAATGGTTTATAGAAACCCTAGAAAACGCTAATGAAATCGTTGATTTCAACACAAAATATTATACAGTTGTACTAAACAAGTTTTTTACCAAGTATTATCGTAGTGCATCCGTGGCATAGTGGTAGCGACCTAGGCTTATAGTCTGGGGGTTCGTGGTTTGAATCACTGCAGGTTCAATTTTTTACTTCGTTTTCTTTTTGGTATTTATTGCTTTATAACTACTCACACGCTATAATGTTATATATAGTGTGTATTTGCAATCGAAAATATTATGTAAATACTTATAACACCAGTCGCCTCCGTAGCGTAGCGGTCAGCTTGGTTAGCTGCCGCCCCGGAGGTCCTGGGTTCGATTCCCGGCTTTGCCACGAAATTTGAAAAGTGGTATGAGGACTGGAACGGGGTCTACTCAGCCTCGGGTGGCCCAAATGAGTAGAGGAGGGTTCGATTCCCACCTCAGCCATCCTCGAAGTGGTTTTCCGTGGTTTCCCACTTCGTCTTCGGGCAAATGCCGGGATGGTACCTACTGTAAGGCCACGGCCGCCTCCTTCCCTCTTCCTAGCCTATCCATCCCAATCTTCCATCCCTTCCAATCCCTCATGAGGCCCCTGTTCGCTTTGCAGGTGAGGCCGCCTGAGCGAAGTGCTGATCACTCCTCCCCAGTTGTATCCCTCCCGACCAGATGTTCCAAGCTCCAGGACACTGCCCATAGAGGCGGTAATGGTGAGTTCCCTCGTTGAGCCCGTGGGAACCACCAACCTAGAAGGTAAATTGACTAAATAAAAAAATAAAAAAATAACACCACATATTTCAACACTCGAATACAGCGATTAATATTCGTTGACCTTCATCCGCGGTAGAGTCTATTGTTGTTGTTGTTGTTTTTGTTGTTGATTCTTTAGGGGTTTTGCGGCATCATGGTCTTGTAGCCCTGTTTACTTGGGGGTGCGTAGACGTTGTCTGATAACTCGTGTCACTGTGATGTCTGTAGGCTTACTAGTGTGAATACTTTTATACGAGGAAGGATTTGGGTAGGAAGCTGTTGTTGTTTCGTTTGAGATGCATGGGCATCATGGTCATTTAGCCCCGTGTACTTGGGTGAGTGTCGAATTTTGTCTGATAACCTGCGTTATTGTGATGGCTGTATTAGTGTGTGTATATATAATTCAGGTGAGGATTCAATCAATAAACGGTTAATATCCGTAAGGCACAAGCTACTACAACCAGCATTCAATTAATCTACTTGAAAAGGACAAAGATTTGCGTCCCTTTTAACTATTGTGGCTTTTAGAGACCCGGAGTGCCGTAATTTTGCCCCGAAGGGCATCCTTAACGTGCCAGAAAATCTACTGACATGGTTCCCTCGCATTCGCGTACCCTCAAATGCCAATTATTGACTGCGCCAGGATTCGATCCTGCAATCTTGGACTCAGCAGGCGAGAACGTCAGCGCTGAGCCACGCAGCTAGTAATTTTTCTTGAGAATATTGCTATTTAATTAGGCTACATCGTTCAGAGAAACGTACCATCCACTTTTCCACGGCTTATACATCTATCTTCAGTGTGCAGAAACAGCCCCCGCTTGCAAAACCATCTTTTTTTTCCTTCTCTAAAACGCCCCGATGTTTTCTGTAAATTTGGCCACCAAGCCTAGAGACCAGATCGCTCTTGGAGCACGTATAGGAGTTCGTTAGCTTTAAGATTCGAAGAACACGTCAGCTTGCAACGCGAGAAGGACGTTGTGGCTCAGCGGTCAAGCTGTCTGCTTCTTACCAAGGCGGACCGGATTCAATTCCCGGTCATTGCTTCTGAGATTTTCGATGCCATGTTCTGTGGTTCGGATTGTACGTAATAGGGGGTCCTGTGGCTCATGATCGCGAGATCAACGGTCACGTTAAGCTACAAGTTTCCTTCCTTTCCTTCAAAGCAAGAAGAGAAGATTTAAAACTCAGCAATTCTTCTAGGTGTGTCCCGTGTCTTGTGTGGGGTTTTGCCAAGGACACCAACCTGGCTCATCAGCGGACTCTTGGTGTCCCCGCCCGGACCCCTCACAGGAGTAGTGAACTGCGCGCTACCTCCCTTTATATGAAGCGCACCAGCGCCTCTTTACTGCGAGAACTAAAAGCTCAAGCTGCCATAACCTCCCTATGAAAGCTTCCAAAAAAGATAGTATATAGGCATTCACGGCCAGTGAATTAAATCTCTGCAATTCTTCTGGGTTTGTGCCGGGTCTTCGCCTAGGACTCCAAGAGAAGATTTGTTTTATCTTATCAAATTAGTTATTTGTGTTATAATAATAATGGTGGTGACAGCTTTGGCACATAAAGCCTCTTGATATTGTTACGAGTCACCCACTAGTGGCACTTTTGCTAACTGGATTACGGAGGGCGAAAGCACAAACACAATTGTTCCTTTAACGAAATATAATTTTATTGCAGCCCACAAACATACACCGTGCACACATGCAACACACTGAGTCTAACCTCAGAAAACACTACTAGTCACTATTAGTTTCCACATTTACAATCTACCACTGTCCTCGCTATTTATGCTCTCCCTGTCCGTGAGGCATCACAGTGTTCCAGCTTACACTCACACGTGCAGTCTACACAGGTTCTCTACAGCCTTGTCCTGCCACTTCACTTACTTCCAGAGTCCTCTTGCTGCTCCTTGTGCGCTGTTGCTCGTCTCGTGTCGATCCCACGACCACGACTTCCACGAAGCACCGAGACACCTCCAATCACTAACAGTCCTGACTCAAAGTTGCACCCTGGGAGACAGGCTTCCACTCTGTTACCGTAGACGTCCAGTAGTAATCGCTGTACTGCTGCGCACTCACTCACTCGGCCACACTTCAATACACACTAACGCTGACCAATACACTCCAATACACTCCCCAATACACTCCCTCCTCGCCGCGGCTCGCTGGTTTATATGGGATCAGTCCCTGGCCTGGAAAGTTCGAATGTCACAACCCATTGCCGCATTGAGTCTGTTCTGGTTGGTTCCACATCCAGAATTTTCGCGTATTCTCTGGCCGGCTCGCACTGACTCACAGGTGTTTTGTTAATGTATGGCCGTGGGAGGAACCGAGAGGGTGTGGGCACTCTCTCCCTTCCCCCTGCGGGGTTTGTCCAAGGTCACTAGACTGTCACACTGCCCCTCCCCCCCGGGAGCCTCCTGCAGGCCCGCGGCAACACGCAACAATATACTTACCATGAAATGCATGGTAGTGGCGTAGGCAGGATTTCTTTCTGGGGGTTCATTTCTACAGTGTGGTTGTTGTGTACATTATTAAAATTATATTTCGATTATTATTCATGAAAAGCAGTAATTAATCAAACATTCTCTTTGCATGAGAACTATTTTAATTATATTTTCCAGCACAATAAAAAGTTGAAAACATTCAATTTTAAAAAAATTGAAAACTAACTAAATATTAAAACTGAAATGATGAAGTGGTATCATACATGACTGCTTATAGGCTAATATTGATATTATGTGAGAGAGAAATAATGTTTTGCTCTCTATGTTCTTACTGCCATTAAGCTAGCATTAGCTTGCCACGATGGGTGAGTGGTTAACGTGTCGGTCTACTAACCCGAAGCTTACAGGTTCGCTCCTGGCCGTGGCAAGTGATTTTTGAAAGGCGGCAAAAATACGACACGCATGTCATACGATGTTGGCATGTCAAAGAATCCATTTGAATTCAGTAGGCTCTGTTCATAATGGCAAAATTAATCTCGGGAGTTTCCGCCAACACAAAGTTCCTCATTTCTCTACTAGAAAGCGCTATAGTGTTCAAGGAGCTTAGATATGTACCCTCCTTGACTTTCATAGTGCTTCAAGGAACAACGAAAATCGACATGCAAGCTACCCTCTGGGTGTCAAATAACGAAGCTTGCACCCGGCACCGAGGTCATACGATATAAAAAAAGAAAAAAGCTAGTATTGACTCTCAATAATGCCTAATCTGCTGCAGATACTCGTCGTACCGAATTATCTTTAATGGAACGGATGCACAGTGACGGAGACAGAGATATGCACATTTAAAGCATCCCGAAACAACGTGAAAGAAGTTACCGATCGCACACTTAACAGCAAAATTGATACAAGATTTGCTTCAACGCTGAAGGAGGAGTCTCGCCGCGAGTAGAGGGTAGAACATTTACCAAGTGAGATACGTGATCAGTGATCACATTTAAAATATATACAGGAGTTTTTTTTAGCGTATGGCTTTTTAGTGCCGGGAGTGTCCGAGGACAAGTTCGGCTTGCCAGTTTTTGTAGCTGCTTCGAGGCGGACACCCAATGGGTGAGCTACACGTACCGTCGCGTGTGGAGTGTTGTCTGGGGAGGAAAGTGTGATTGTAAGGTCAAGGAGTTGGAAGGAAGCGGCTGTAGCCTATAGTTAGGGACCAACCCCGGCATTTGCCTGGAAGGAAGATGGGAAACCACAGCTGGGGGATTCGAACCACCTCGCCTCCCGGATGTGAGCGACTGCCAGCAGTCATGCCGTAACGACCACGGCTAACTCACCCGGTTATACAGGAGTAAGGAAGACTCACTAGCGCTAGTTTAAAACAGGGGATAGATGGGACAATTTAAGGAATCATGCAAACAATTCATTACTTATATATACTGTACTTATATGTACTTATATGTACGCATCAACTTGGAACGTCATTTTCTCACGACCCTCATTGTTCTTAGCCAGACACAATTGTGCCTTCAATACGTCGCAAAGAGGCCTACCAGATCGCGCTGATATCTCGATTTAACATTTTGAGTGATATTCCCCCTTCTTCCCGTGGTCCCTTCAATTATTAATGGGGTATGGTTTGTATTTCGCTATTGTAATGTGCTGATCCCTGATGTGCAGAGGCTCGCAGCATGAAATGTTATCTAGAAATAAATAACTTCCTCTGAGTGGCATATCGGTACGCAATGAGTGTGTCGGTGGTAATAAAAGGGGACACAGTAATCGCCGTTTTTTTTTCTTTTGTGCTGCTCGTGGCAACTAGCAATATGGCCGCCAAGCCTAGAGACCAGATCGCTCTCGGATCACGTATAGGAGCTCCTTAGTTTTAAGAGTTTTTTTCACTTAGGTTGTTTATTCGTTTTAAGGGTTTGGAACATCTTGATCATCAGCCCCGTTTATTTGGGTGTGTGTTTAATTTGTTGTGTTGTTGTTGATTCATTTAGGGACTTTGTGAGATCGTGGTCATGTAGCCCCGTGTACTTGTGTGTGAGCGTGCGGAATGTGTTTGATAACCTGTGTGATTTTGATGGCTGTATTAGTGTGTGTATTCGTAAGTCAGATGAAGAATGAGAAGGAGACGGCCGTGGCCTTAATTTAGGGCCCATACCAGCATTCGCCTGGAGTAGAAGTGGGATACCACGGAAAAACCACTTCAAGGATGGCTGAGATAGGAATCGAACCCGTCTCTTCTCAGTTTTGCCTAACGAGGCTGAGTGTACCCCGTTCCAGCCCTCAGACCAAAATTGCATATCTTGGCTGAGCCGGGAATCAAACCCGGGCATCAACGGAGACAGTCAAGTGTGCTGGCCACTCCGCAACGTGTTCAATTTATCTGATAACCTGTGTTTCTGTGGTGACTATAATAATAATAATAATAATAATAATAATAATATCGTATGGCCTCGGGTGCCGGGTGCAAGCTTTGTTATGCGACACCCAAAGGGCAGCTTGCATGTCGAATGTTGTTGTTCCTTGAAGCACTATGAAAGTCAAGGAGGTTAGATATCTAAGCTCCTTGACACTATTGTGCCTTCTAGTAGAGAAAGGAGGAAATTTTTGTGTTGGCGGAAAATCACGAGATTAATTTTGCCATTATGAACACGGCCTACTGAATTCAAATGGGTTCTTTAACATGCCAACATTGTATGACGTGCGTGTCGTGATTTTTGTCGCCTTTCAAAAATCTCTTACCATGGCCAGGAGTGAACCTGCAAGCTTGGGGTTGGTAGTCCTACAGGTTAACCATTCACCCACCGTGGCAGGCTGTGGTGACTATAGTAGGGTGCGTAACTGTAATTAGGGTCAGGAATAAAGTAGATGTCCTGGGAATTGAAAGAAGGTACTATCTCAGCCTTGGGCGCAGTCCAATTCGGCCAGTTAATTACCCTGATAAAATCGGACAGACTTTTCTGGCCAGCATGATCTGCCCCTTTGATAAGACATAGTCCAATTGGGCCAGCGATAGCTCATTAGCAATCTTCCCTCTCTTCCCCCACTCTGCAGCCTACACATACCATATTGTACACAAGTTCCAACCTTTCCTCATTAAACTGTTGGAGGGAAGGTGACTCTGAGTTTGACGGTCCCAGGGGTGTCAATTACTATAAAGTCGTATATGTATGACCCAGCGTTCAGGATATGGTAATTGAGTAGTGAATAAAACAGGATTGCTTTGATGAATCCTTGGTAAAACGGTTGCCATATTTCAGTTTGATCGATTTATTTTTAAGTCAGTCTTTTCAGATTACATTTCATTGAGCATTATGTGTCCACCTCATTGCGTATTGTCTGTCACCACGGAGACTCGGGCTCGATTCCTGGCTCTGCCAAGAAATTCAATTCTGGTATGAGGCCTGGAACGGGGTACACACAGCCTCGTAAGGTAAAACTGAGAAGAGGTGTATTCGATTCCTAATCCCGCCATCCTGGAAGTGGTTTTCGTGGTTTCCCACTTCTACTCCAAGCAAATGCCGGATTGGGTCCTAACTGAAGGCCACGGCCGCCTCCTTCCCAGTCCTCATCTGAATTACACTAGGCCTACACACAATAATACAGCCATCACAGTACCACAGGTTATCAGACAAATCCCCCCCCACACACACACACCCAATTACGTGGGGTTACATGACCACGATGTCGCAAAGCCCCTCAATCAACAACAACATTGAGCATTAGGCAGTAGGCGAATTTTCAAGGCATCAACATCAGCCCTCAGGTGAAGACCAATCACATCATGTACTATATTTACGTTCATATATGCTCAATCATCATCATATATATTATTTCCGTAGTGTAGATCCCTCCTGCGGTGCTCACAAGCGACCGAGCGGGAAAAATGAGCATTCAAATGAAAGAGAATATACATTACCAGTGACGCATTGCACTCTATTTTCATAAATATCTATAATTTCTTTAAAGAATGACTTTTAAAAAACTGTACGAAGTGTGCGATTTGCTGATACTGGTACCTGGGATACCAGGGTGAAGTTTATGGACACTTATCCACAACTATAGGGAAAAACTGAACCACTTCTCATCTCGTTCCCGTCAACATATTTAGTTGAAAAAGGATTTAGTTCTGTTATCCAGCTCCTCACAAAACAAAGAAATAAGTTGGACATGCCTCAAAGGAGATTTGCCCGTGAACTTAACGAACATAAAACCGGATATTCAAGCTTTAACTGAAATCCAGCAAGCACAAGGCAGCCATTGAAAAGGTAAAATAAAACAATAACAAAGTTTTCTGTCAATCTTTTTTCCAGATTCCAATTTAAAAAAGAAAACACGAATTCCTATTTTTTAAATGTACGTCAATGATCTTAGCTGAAAATGAAAATCCACAGCCTGCTTCCAGTCTCCGACCGGGTCAGGAATGGAATGAATGAAGCCCCTATCTAGCGGCGAGGATATGAACTGTGCCGGCTGCCGAGGCCTGACGCACTCCTCTGGGGCAATGATTAAATGAATGACAGATGAAATGAAATGATAGTGGAGAGTGTTGCTGGAATGAAATTTTGACAGGGAAAACCGGAGTACCCGGAGAAAAACCTGTCTGCCTCCGTTTTGTCCAGCACAGATCTCACATGGAGTGACCGGGATTTGAACCACGGACCCAGCGGTGAGAGGCCGGCGTGCTGCCGCCTAAGCCACGGAGGCTTCAATGATCTTAGTTAATTATTTCAATTCTTTGTTCTTAAAAAAATCCGTAAAAAATGTACATTTAAATTTTTTCCGTGTTATTTAAGAGTGACCGGATAAAACTGCTTCGGTTGTTTTATATACGGTAGTAAAATTGTTTAAAATAATAAATCTGCCTTATTATTTTCACTTTACTTCAAATTCAAGTTAGGCATACAATGAAAATGAAAAGGGGGCGATTGGTTATTATTATTATTATTATTTATTTATTTATTTATTAAATTGTTACAAATACACACATTTTACAAAATTCAGATTAACTGGACACATTTTATGAATTTTATGAATGTAATTGTCAATTTACAATTATTAAATTATATTGTTACAATATGATAAAGACAGGTCGAAATAGGATACAAATTCATACAGAGCAGGAAGAGATATCACATATGCCACTAAAAGGTGCAACTTTGTGTGTGGCATGCATATCATTGATTACTATTTCAAAATATTGTATAATGGCTTAGCCGAATAACACGTTCAATGTAAATGATGTATTGAGACCGTTTAGTCGAGTCAACAACCACGATGACTTTCCTAACATCCCATAAGTCGAATAAAACTACCGTGAGGATCAGGTGAACTTCCTAATAGGCTAAGCGGCACGAGACACTGTAGTCCACGGGGATCGTGGTACATGGTGACGATGGTCATAGACTGCCTAAGGAAAGGTTCACCTCAAAACTAGACTGAGAAATTAAACATCCAGACTTAAGTAAAACACCGTGAAGATTTATTAAAATTCACAAGCCCCTAGCCTAGTTCGGAGGGTTATAATCGGCTAGTCCGCAAGCTAATAAACAAAAGATAATAAAGAGCAGGTCCCTACCCGAGAAGTTACTTAAAAAACCCTCGCGAAAGATCTATCTCACAATAATAAAGCAACAACAGCAACACTAGGAAAATGGTACGACGCAAGTCCCTAGTTCAAGTTAAAAGATTAAGCTAATATCAGAATTTACATTTAACAGGGTAGCAAAACAAATCTAAGTTAGGATGATACCATTTCCACATTTACATTTATCGGTAATCATCTAGCTAAGTCCTAACAGTTAATAACAAAATTTACGGCGATGACGTCCGTAACAGAAAACAATTACAACAAATCTAAGTGTACAGCCATGAAAAACATTTAATTATTCTTAATAACTACGTGCTATCAGCACACAATAAGGTAACATGTAGGATTTACACACTTGTACATCATAAATAAGTAATGAAATATACACAAATCTTTATTAAATTCCTGCCTACACCTTGGTTTACTCTTTGTAAGCCATAGTCATCTAATGTGTGTAATTACGGTGACGAATGCGTAGTTGAGGCCACGTCTGACATCGCATGGCCTGAGCTCCACAAGCTACGAATTCTAGGTTCGCGCATGTTTCAGGTCGCTACAAAAGTGTCAACTGTCCTAGTCATTTCCACACAAGGAAATTACCTTCAACTGCACGGCTATGTCAACAGTTCCAAAATGCAACAGAACAAAGTTAGATAGAAATAATTCATTAGTTAGCTTTTGTTTTACCAAAGTTATGCGTTTTATTATTAAGATGTTGGTTTAGGTTTATCGTTGGTTTATGGCGAATAATACTGACAATAGCTCGGGCACGGAGTGTCTCCACTGAGATCATTCTCCACCAAAAAGCCTCGACTCAACAGTCGGAATAAGATCAACGAGCAATAACAACTCGGACACACAATAACACGGGTTACCAGCGGCGCAAAGCTCGCATTCAATAACTCTGGGATAGGCCTGTCCACAACAGTTACCTTCCAATAACATCTAGTCAACGGGAACCCTCCCGGACAAGGTAATCACAAGTACCTTCATACACTAAATTCCTGCATTTAACAGGGTCGCCTGCAACTCACTATAGAAAACCTGACCTAATTGTACACGTCAAAACGGTACACGCAAGAAGTGCGCTCAACTAACAAAAAGCAATCTATAAAACATGTGATCTGAGACAGGGTTGAAAACTGGGTTACATAAGCTAAGTAGCAATGAAAGAAAGAGCGAATACAATCGCATTCTGTCTCTTATTAAAGTCGTCTGTCTCACAAACAAATGAAGCGTGCTCTCAAGGGCACTGGATTACAAAACCAGTTTATGTCACCAGCAGGCTGCCACATTCCTGCGTTCGGTCGACACAAACACACATTATTCAAGGCCGGCGATTTAATCAATATAAAACTATACTTCTGGCCTGTTCATAAAAAACTTTACCATAGGTTATGAACCTCTAAAGAGTCCGTGTATAAAAAACACGCAATAAATCTGAATAGAATAATATAATTCCGTCTTTCTACCAAAGACGTCTAAATGATAGTAATCTTACAATTACTGGAGCTCTTTGCTCTAAAAATACAATTCAGTAGTTGCTAGTACAACATCAAATAAAAACGTGTCTTACATGACACAAGCAAAAATGATAATTGTGGCGCAGATTCACACAAGGATCTGCTTAATGATACGTTGGGAACTGAGTTCGATGCTAGGCAACGAAACATTCCTGCTAATTGTTAGGTTCAATCTTGACCAAGAATAGCTTCTGTGCTTATTCAAAATGAAAATATAATGCATTAACAAAACTGGCAATTACAGTCGATTGCCTAACTGATACGACTGTTCTAACGAAAGTCAGGGGTGTATCAGAACTGGCTGCAAAGAATGCAGTTAAAGAAATAACCATGACATCTGATTGTCATAACTAAAGTCAGCAAAGACTTGAAAAATCACCCCAAACAGGGTTGTACAAAATAGCCTCGAATGACTACGGTCACATCTAGCAAAAGATAGGCTTTAACGTTCTACGATGTTCATCAAGCTGCACCAGGGTTAACCAAAATGTTAGACCCAAGGGTGTCTCACTATACTGAAATAAATGACATTAAATTAAACTAGATACAATCCCTACCTAGAAAAATGGCTGACACAGAGTGTGGTTGATTCACAAACTACATTAAATCTAATATACCACCAGAACTAGAACAAGAGAAGGGATGGTCAAAACTCACGACATGGAGAAGCTATCACTCAGCCCTCTATTCAATAAACAGGGTTGTACAAATTCCTCTCTGGATCTCTGGAACGGTATTATCCTCACCAGGATTCCCATCTGGACTCCTCCAAAGACCAGGGTTCGATTCGTCCCTGTCGACAACTCCGTGAATATGCCTGGAAATGGCATCTTGGATTCCTTCCTTCTCGTCCTCGGTTCTGCAAGCTTCACCATCATGCTAGTTCTCGTAGAAATATCACCCTCATACCAGGATGGTATTAGCCCATGGTGACTGATTCAACCATGGTGTGGAATAGTCTGGTCACATTGACGGTGAAATAAATTATGAAATTCATTCTTTCACTTTCCAAAATTATAATGTTCGTCGTAAGTATTGTAGGCTTTGATAGTAATTGACAACACAGCCTTAATTTCGTGGATGTGAATAGATACACGAGCTAGCACTGCTCTATGATTCTGCACGTGCTAAATGACGCTACTTTTTTTTATCACGCAGCATCAGTAAAATGTACGTCGTTTTGGAAATAAAAACTTCACTCTGGCAATCCAAATATGTTACACAATCGTAATCACACTTATTTGAAGTAATTGCAACACATTTACCTGTATATTTTCCACAAGGCATTTGGCCCTCCACAAACACGTGGGTACTAAAATGTGGTGTTCCGGTAAAATTATATAATTCACTAATACTTGCCAATAATTATCTTCAATACGTTTCTGTGGCTCACTGTGCATAAATAACAGTATTTTCCAATATGCCAGTGCACGATGGCACCTGATAACCAATTCAACGCTAACAAGCGGATATTCTTCTATGTCTTACAGGACAAATGCAATTACACGCCTATACTGGGCGGATTCTCCAGACGTAGTGCAAGGCACTGGGTGTCTCAAGGAAGTAGGTCGTCAAACTGAAGTCGTTGAGCGACTACTTACGTTCCTATTTGCGTATCTGCAAGGGTATTACCTTACCTTAAGCTAAAATAACATTCTCAAAAATGATTTAATAATGCAGCATGACGAAATGGAATATTCTGAGTCTTGTGAAAGAATAAAATTAATTAATAAGATCTCAGATAAATAATTAGCAGTTCTCACCAAAGTCAAAAGTGCGATTCAACGCTACTTCAAAGAGTATCGCGTGAGCTCTCAGCTCCTCGTGGCTTCCTGGGTGTGTTCAAAGGTACAACATCCCATCATAAATGTTATGTCATAAAAAAATATCACATGAACCATAGCTCAGCGGGTTCAGTATACACTAAACAAGATGTTCAGTAAAGAACATATAGCCTACTTTCTCCTAAATGCATGGGTATTGTTATAACTCTTTGTCCTTTCCAAGGAGTATAATTGAATGTTGGGTGTAGTAGCTTGTTGAAATAAGTGTCATACGGATATTAAACATGAATATGAGGTGCCCTTTGCTAGTGCTACCTCTGTACCAAATTTCGTTCAATTCGGTTTCACCGTGTTTGAATAGATAGGGGGAATCAATTGGCACACATACATGGCCGCCAGCCGCAAATTATTGGGCAGACGACCTCGTAGTTTGGTCAAAAGATTCTTCATACATAAAGGTACAATGTTACAAAATTTGGTAGAGATCAGATGAATAGGTTGGTCGTAATTTGATTTAAGCTTTGAACATTTGAGTGGCCGCCATTACGTTTACGTCAAGATGGCGGCGATATAAAACATGACACTGAGGTGCCCTTTGTCAGTGCTAACTCTGTACCAAATGTCGTTCAATTCGTATCCACCGTGTTCGAATTGATAGGGGGAGGGGACAGACATTCAGAGTACACACACTCACACACACACACACACACACACAGAGAGAGACAGACACACAATTTTTGGCCCTGTAGTGATCTCGTAAGTCTACTTTCATTTTTTGCAAAAATCGAAAGTAGGCTAAAAATAATGAATATGAAGGAAAATTGAATTTGTGTTTGTATAAACTTGTAGGCTCAACTAATTATATTTTCAATTTTAATTTTGTTTTCTCTGAAAAAATGTTTTATATGCATCTTCAGGTTTGCATAATTTCCTTTAAATTCTTTTAATTTAATTGGGAGAATATTATATAATTTTGGTGAGAAATACAGAAAGTTACGTTTGGCTATACATAACTTAGGTTGATATAAAATAGAGTGATCAACATTATTCGCAGTATGAGATTCTGCACTATCTGAACACTTTTTAGTACATTTTTATAGGCGCCTCCCCAGGCAAGAACTTACTGGACTAGAGCATGGGAGATGTCTCTTATTAATTTGTAATTGACAATATGTTTTAAATTGTGAAATATATAGATTGTTCTTCTTATTTAACTTGTAAGGTGTTTGCATTTGGTGTTAGTCAACCTCTATAAGGCATCCAACGTTTAGAATGAAGCATTGGTCTTATGGCGCATTACGACAGGGTTGCCACTCCGTGAGAGGGGCAGTACAAAGCCCTTCGCGTACACTTTCCGCACATTCAGCAATTGTGTAGTGACGAAGACTTGAATTAAGTACTGTATAATAATACTAATAGTAGGCTAAGATAACACATACAACGAAATTAAATTAACTATAACGTCATTATAAAGTCATTATATTTAACATTCCTGCTATTCTTGCGAAGTGTATTACTTAGCCTCTTTTTGCGTGGCGACTGTACTGGACCCTATCCACTCTCACTACGTATTTTAAAAACGGCCAGAGCAGTTTCATTGACTAAATTATTTATACTTCCGTTAGGTTTAAGATTCTTAAAATAACTGAACACATTAATTACGACCTGTTTTTCCCTCCTTCTGCGCACTTGACCACGCTTTCTTTTCACAAAACTATCCATTGTTGTACGTGAAATACGTAAAATACAACACGCTAAATCTAACAGATCTGCTGCACAAACACTCAAGATAGAGACTGCTGAACAACTGAAATACAAGCTCGAAGGGCACAGTAATAAAGCTGTGAGTAGCAAGCTGCACCCCGCTGTCCTTCGAAACTTCATTCATATAATCCGCAGTCAGTGAACAGCCCGGCCTGTGTAAACAATTAAACCTACACTCTGGGTAAGCAGGTAGAAAACTTCTTCCAACATTCCTCTACAACTCTCAAACTGACATGACATGGTTATCTTTAAAAATAGAAAAGTTGGCAGCATACGAACTTTTTCAATGCTGCTATACGGTTATGAGAGAATATTCAGAAGTTTTACCTATATGAAAATTGTAATATTGCCAGTATAAAATATTTCAATAATCCATCATCAAGACGGCATTTAGCTACACGTGTGTGGAAAATAGGCATCACAAAGTCAATGCAACATGATATAAGATCGATTTGACTAAAAAGGGGACACAGTTTATAGTTTTTTTTAAATATGGATATCTAATTTTTCTAGCATTTCTATCAAGTTTATGTAGTTCTAATATAGGACAAAAAAGATCGGCAAAACATAGTTCTACCCGAATATGCTCTTTTTTCGACAAAGAAAAACTTTCGACTGATATGGCAACAGTGGATTGCTAAAAAATGACAGCGTCATACATGTCTCACGTGCAACAGAAAGAGAGAAGAATATCCCTATCTAACCAGTGCTTAATTCTAAACGTTGGATGCCCTATAGAAAGGGGAGATGGGCCACAAAAGGTTGAGAACCACTGGGCTACGCCTACCGTTGATGAATTTCAAAATTAGAGAAAAATAACTCTGCATGTAATTTGCAGGTTAAGAATGATTATGTAACAAGTTTGATGATGATGATGATGATGATGATGATTGGTATTTTAACGGTCGGAACAGCAAGGCCATCTGCCCAAACATAGGCTAATGTTATGCAAATAAGAACTTATTTTCTATCAAGTTACAACACATAGCGAGAGCATTTGAATGCAAATATCTCTAGACGAATTTTAATCCACGCAAAATAACTCGAACCACAGCCCATGTTTGATCCTGGCCTACCAAGCGACCGCTGCCCAGCCATTCGGCCTACAGATTGAAGGGTGAAGCGAGGTCAGGTCGCGTCACCTCGACCGTTAATTTTTGTCTCCGTGACCGGGGGCGCTGCCCCACTGTCAGACAACTACTCAATTGTCCTAACGAGGCTGAGTGTACACTTTTCCTTCTCCTGATGCAGAATTGAGAAGGGGCAGGTTCGATTCCCACCTCAGCCATCCTGGAAGTGGTTTCCAAGGTTTCTCATTCCTACTCTAGGCAGATGCCGAGATTGTACCTAAATTAAGACCATGGACACCTCCTAACCATATCCTAGACCAATTACAAGTACACAATAGTACGCTACAGCAGTCACTATAACATAAATTATCAGGCAGATTCCACATACACCAAAGTATTACATAATCGCAAAGCCTTCAAAATGAATAAACGACAAAAAGTACCACTTTTCAGCCTTCGAGTCAGATCTTAAGGATGACTGGCAGCGTTGCTCAGTGGTTAACGTTCTCGCATGCTGTGCCCAAGGTTACAGGATCGAATCCTGGCGCAGTTAGTTGGCATTTGTGGGTGCGTAAATGCGATGGAGCCAGAGCCGTGTCGGGACAACATTCCGACACCCCGGCGTCTATAGATCATACGTTTCTGGCTGGAATCTAACCCAGAGCCTCCTCGGTAAGAGAAAAGCGTGCTATCCATACACCACGGGGGACAATAATAATAATAATAATAATAATAATAATAATGTAAGTGGTTTAAGGTACCTTTTAACTGTTGTGGCCTTTTAAAAGAATAAAGGCATAATGTTTGTTTCACTGAAAGTGTGCAAATCCCATTTTGTACAACCCTACATGGAAGTGTGTTTACGGGAAATTCCAGAGCCAGTGGGTCATTCTGCAAGATCAAGTAAGTTATCTTAGCTTTTGGGTTTTAACAATGGTAGTGGTGGGGGACCGAAGGGAGAAGGATCTCAGCGGAAGAACCAGAACTTGGCCTGGGGCAATTGGCCAGAAAGGACTGTGCGATGGAATGACAAGGTAAGAAAGATCCACTCAGAAGATTAGCTGGCTCAATTCGCCAACTCCCCCTCAGCCTTTTCCTGGAAGGATTGTAGAATAACTCGGGGGAAAACCACACACAGCCTCTGTTAACGCAGGAATTCGAACCTCCGATCTCTGGATTGCTGCGGCTCCCATCGTGGTCTTGGTCAGCGATTTAACTCACGCGGTTAGGCAGCGGGGTAAGAAAGAAATAAAGAAAGAAAGAAAGAAAGAAAGAAAGAAAGAAAGAAAGATAGGACTCAGGTAGGGCTGTACTACGTTGATATTTGGGACTGTCTGCAGCTGTGCGCATTGTTACTGAACGCTGTGTGGGTTGATTATGCAGAGTTAGTCATACAACAACTGGAGATGGAATGTGTATGAAATTTAATATCCTAACTCATTAGATAAAGAATGACAGGAACTGAAAATGCCCACATTTTTTATCCAATATCCATGAGAAGTAAATAATGCCAGCTTTTATTTATTTGTTATTGATGATGATGATCGTGTGACCTCCGGAGAGGCCGAGTGCAGGTCTTTCTAGTTGACGCCCGCGACCTGCAGGTCGTAATGAGGATGAAATGATAATGAAGACGGCACATACACTCAGTCACCGAGCCACGGGAATTAACCCCAGGAGATTAAAATCCCTGATGGCTCGGCCGGGAATCGAACCCGGGGCACTTTGGGCCAAAGCTTAGCGCGCTAACCATTTAGCCACAGAGCCAGACATTTGTTATTTATTTTATGTCTTTGTGTGTGGTGACGTTAGTGCTCATGGTCCTCTCTTGCACCGAACCACATGCTATGATACATATTAGATTAAAGAAATAATGCTGGCCAGAAGTAACACAATTGCAATAAGCATAGGCTATCTCTACTTAGTATAAAACAAAGTCCCCGATTCTTGGATGTCACGGGTAATTTCCAGAACCACTGGATGGATTTTGATGCGGTTTTCACCATTCTGTAGGATACCTCGAGGAAGGTTTCTGTAGAAAATAATTTATTTATGATCAAAGGAAGCCAAGCAGTAACGATTTCAGTGAAAAAGACGAAAAAAACAGGCGTCCGTGCGCTTTTTAAGCTGACGCTGGACAAACCGTTAAAAATACCAATATACTATGAGTGTAAGAATTGTTCAGCATGAAAAGTTGTACAAAAAGTCCGCGAGAGCATATCTTCATCTTCAATACATCGCCCACTATAAGTGGTTTTTACGTTCTCATTTCATCCAACAAGCTCCATTCAATTACAAAGGCGACAGTTTACTAGCTAGTTAAGGGCGAGCCTTTCACCCCAGTTACAGCCTAGCAAGCGGGTGAGCCTATTACCCCAGATACAGCCAGCAGCAAACTGTCGAGTCGTGTTGAGTCAAGACTTCAGAGAAGAGTGGTTGTGTTTGGAGTTGCCCTGGAAGTGCAACTCGGCTTTTCTTCATTTCGCCTGTGAATTTTTCGTTCCGCAAAATACACAGTCAAGTTTAGGTTGAACGGAAGGGGGATTTATGTTTCATGCACCTCGCCATTCTTAAATTACGTCTGACAAGAATTCGTTGCACATGCATCTCCATGATAATATAATTAATAGTCCAGACAGTGATTTTAACTCATTATGCCGAGACGAAAAACGGATATAGGTCGTAGTTCATTGACATCGAAAAGAAGCGCTTATCACGTAATACATTCATAACTGTTCTCGGGCGAAGCCGGGGTGGGTTGCTCGTATTATATAAAACGCTAAGGTGTATGTTTCACAAAACATATGCTCTTAAACCCGTGGGAGTTTGAAGGTGCGGCTTTTACCAAATTCTTCCAAATCGTCTCAGTAGTAGCCTACAGGAAAAATCTTACATTTCTTGAAAAGTTAACAGAAATATACTTATATTCAAGATTAAATACTTCCCTAGCGCGCATAAATCTTTGACTGTTGCCATTCAAACATGGCCGAGCCACTACGCACCAAATAACTGCACGCGCCCATTCATACCGCTTCCCGTGTATTTGAAGACGGTCATCAATCAAGCCATTAATGACAATAACATACAGTTAACAATATGTACATATACGAATGTGCAACATTACTGCGTGTACATAATAATAATAATATTATTATTAATAATAATAATAATAATAATAATAATAATAACTAGCGGACCCGTGCGAGAAATCTCGCATGTTCATCAACCACACTTTTCCCAATAGGTTTATAATGAGACACTTAAGGAGAAAGGTTATGTTTTTATTTCAACCAAATGATTATAGAACACTATTTACATTTCAGGATAAAGGAAAGACCTCAGAATGTTAATATGACATGAAGCAGGCGTCACAGCGGCCCGTGGACAGCAATTATGGAGCGTATTTTCCTACATCAACGGTGTTTGCAAATCGCACACTTCGTACAATTTTTTTAAAGTCATTTTTTTAAGAAATTATAGATATTTTTGAAATTAGAGTGCAATAAGTCACTGCTAATGTCTATTCTCTTTCATTTGAATGCTCATTTGTCACGATCGGTCGCTTGTGAGCGCCGCAGGAGGGAAGCATACTACTGAAATAATAATAAAATAATCATGATAATACTATAATAATAGAATAATAATAATAATAAGCATCATCATCATCATCATCTTTGAAGACACCACTTGGATGACTAGCATGACAACGATACAGTTATTATTACCATTATTATTACGATTATAATTTTATTATTATTATTATTATTATTATTATTGCTTCATTTCGGCCAACTATGGACCACGCCATTTAAACTGCTTCCTTTGAGCTTTAAAGTTGGTCCAGTATAATAATAATAATATTAATAATAATCATCATCATAATAATAATAATATTTGTTGTTGTTGGGAGTACATTGTGAATTTTCAGATGGTGTTGTTCTGAATTATGTAGGCAACATTTATTTTCTCCCCTTCAATTTATCACTTATTTTATAATGAACTTCGTATCCCATGAAGGAGCAAATGGCCTTTTTGCAAGCAGCGTCATCACCATCATCATGATTGATGAAATGTGTTTGTTGCAACAAAAGGATTTTCTTATAAGGAATTGTAAATTGTTATTGTATATATGTCTACCCCTTTTCATTCCCGTTCCAACGGGGTCGGGGATGAGATGCGATGAAATTCAGTGGCGGATGGTTTTTACGGCCAGATGTCCTTCATGACGCCAACCTCATGCGAGGACATAATGAAAGATGAAATGAATGAGACTGGGCAAGGATGTGGAAGAAGGCAACCGTGGCCTGTCAGAAGGTACCATCCCAGCATTTGCCTGGAATTGAAAATGGGGAAACCTTGGAAAACCATTTCAAGGACGGCCGACGGTGGGGCTCGAACCTACGTCTACCGAGTTAGCAGTGAGCTTGGACCCATGGCCTAGCGCTGTGCTTTAGCGAGCGTAGCTACCGCTGTCGGTAATTGTAAATTGTTATTACAACCATAAATTTGAACATAAGCTGATATCAATATAATCTGTGAAGTTTGCACAAGAGGAAATCAGTAAATAAGTTAACCAGGAAATATCAAATAATTCTGCACTTGAGGAATTATTTACAATGAACCATTAGAGTCGGCAGCTAGAAGGTCAAAGATTGTAGTTTATTTAAAAGGCTCAGTTTTTAAATAAATCAAAGAGGCCACATAAACCACCACATTGGGAATCATAAGCAAAAAATTGCAACAAAAGGATTCGAATGTTCCACGAATCATTAAAATCGATCAGTTGAAACGTCAGAAATATGCAAGAAACCATTCGATTCATCCAAGAATCATTAAAATCGTCAGAAATAAACAAGAGGAGGATACGATTGGTCCAAGAATCATTAAAATCAGCTGGAACGTCAACAATATGCAACAAAATAATTCGGTTGTTTCAAGATTCATTAAAATCGATCTGTTGGAACGTTAAAAATATGTAACAAAAGGATTCGGTTGTTTCAAGAATCATTAAAATCGATCCGCCGAAACGTCAACAATATGCAACAAAATGATTCGGTTGTTTCAAGAATCATTAAAATTGGTCAGCTGTAACGTCGACAATGTGCAATAAAATGATTCGGTTGTTTCAAGAATCAATAAAATCGATCCGCTAGAACGTCAACAATATGCAACAAAATGATTCGGTTGTTTCAAAAATCATTAAAATCGATGTGTTGGAATGTCAACAATACACAACAAAATGATTCGGTTGTTTCAAGAATTATTAAAATCGATCAGCTGGAACGTCAACAATATGCAACAAATGGATTCGGTTGTTCGAAGAATCAGTAAAATCGATCCGCAGGAACGTCAGAAACATGGAAATATTAGAGAGGCTTAACGTTTCAAATATGTAGATTTTATCAACATTTGGCAAATCACACATATTTGCTTAATTAAAGGGTTTCATTTGTAAACTATTAGTAAATTTCTGACCTCTCAAAGTACATGGTACAACATAAAAAAAAAAAGTGACGAATACGTCTAGTAATACAATCACTGAAACTTTACTGAAAGTTTAAAATTTCCCTAATATAAAATCCCATCAACATGGCCTGTATAACAAGTTCCTAACTACGGTGCCCGTCACCAAAGCACTGCAATGTCACATGCTATGCTCGTGCTAAGGAGCTGCCAATCGGCTCGCTCTAATGATCAGACACCGGTATGCCAGGAGTGGTCAGTGCAGCCCATCTGCTCACGTCAGTCCCAGAATATTAGGATGTCTCACAAGTAATGTCGTTTTTTAAGTTTGATGTTTTATAAGATATAATTGGTTTTCATTGATTCCCCAATGCTATATACAGGAAGCCATGACAAGAATTGCGTATATTGTGAGAATGTATCAGTCGTCAGTTGTTGATACCCAATCACAAATGGAACTTAAAAAGCTGGAGGTTGAGGTCCTTCTAAAGCACTGCTGGAAACAAGTTTACAAAGCTGCTGCCGCGGCTCGAAGAATATGTGAAGTGGAAGGAGAAGGTGCCGTTAGTGAGCGTGTGGCACAACGATGGTTCCAACGTTTCAACAATGGAGAAGAAAACACTACAGATTTACCGGGCGCTGGAAGACCTAAACTATGGGATAATGAGAATACATACAGAGCTTTGGAAGAAAATCCGCAAAGTACTCTTGGGCTGTCAGAAGAGCTTGGAGCATCAAAAGATACCATACATCGCCAGATTAAGAAACTTGGAAAATCAAACAGAAGCTGTAGATCTGTACCTCATGAATTGGCCCCTGAACAGGCTCAACGTAGAATGAATACCTATCGACAGCTTATCGGTAACCCCATTGATGATAGATTTATCAGGAGAATTGTCACATGTATTGTAAAATGGGTCTATTACCGCAACGCTGACGCCTTGAAACAATGGCTCAGTCCCCGCCAACCGGGCGCAGTCCAATTCGGCCAGTTAATTACACTGATAAAATCGGACAGACTTTTCTGGCCACCATGATCTGCCCCTTTGATCATTCATAATCCAATTCGGCCAGCGATAGCTCATTAGCAACCTCCCCTATCTTCCCCCACTCTGCAGCCAACACATACCATACTGTACACACGTTTGTCATTAAACTGTTGGAGGGGAGGTGACTCTCAGTTTGACGGTCCCAGGGGTGTCAATTACTATAAAATCACATATGTTTGACCTAGCTTTCTGGATATGGTGACAACTACTGTCTGTGGAGGAGCTTCATTCAAAGAATACGATATGTCCTCAATAGTTCCACGAATATGGACATCCATGAGATTGTGTTCGATAAACTGACAGCGTTAATATAACCTACCCTAAGTGCAAGCTCTAACATTTTACCCGATCTTCTTCGCATACACTAATAAATGAACAAAATTAAATTTTAATAAACCAAGTGAACAATTTTCATTGAATACCCTAACCTATTAGATGAAATTAAATCATACTTAATACCAGTACCATAATTAATAGTTGGAGATTCATTTTAAGGGCTGGGGTAGCTTGGCAATCACCCCGGTGAACTGAATTTTTAATTGGTGTAATTTTTTTTTTCGTGTAGCCTCCGGAGAGGCCGAGTGCAGGTCTTTCTAGTCGACGCCCGTGGGCGACCTGCGCGTCGGGATGAGAGATGGAAAGGATGAAGATGAATGAAACTGGGCAAGGATGTGGAAAGAAGCGGCCGTGGCCTGTCAGAAGGTACTGTCCCAGCATTTGCCTGATGTTGAAAATGGGAAACCACGGAAAACCATTTCAAGGACAGCCGACGGTGGGGCTCGAACCCACGCGTCTGCCGAGTCAGCAGAGAGCTTGGCCCCTTGACCTAACGCGGAGCTTTAGCCCGCGTAGCCACTACTGTCGGTATTGGTGTAAATTATATTTATATACTAACCAAGGGTCACAATATTATTTAGCAATTATATTTCGACCACGCAGCCAGCCTGAAATGGTTTTCCGTTTTTTAGCCTATTTTCAATTTTGAAAAAATAGGCTTATGAGATCACCTTTTGTCCGTGTGTGTGTGCGTGTGTGTGTGTGATTCGTGTGTGTGTGTCCCCCTAATAAAATCTAAACGGCTGGAGAGATTTCAATGAAACTCGGTAAGTTCATAGCTCTATTCCGGGCGACTCCGACCGTGCCCTTCAAATGTTGTTACGTCTCACCAATCCAACATGGCAGCTGTGCGAAATATTTCACCAGCATTCAATATCTCCGAAACTATTACCGATATCACCCTGGACTTTTGTATGGTGATAAAGGGAACTACTAGAAATTCACTTATTTGACCTTTGAAAACCTGGTAACTACAAAACCAACTTGGCGGCCAAGCGAATTTGCGACTTTTAAATGGACGTTTCTCGCGATTTAACCAACCAAACGCAATGAAACTTGGCACAATATATGTTTATATACATTGTAATGCACCGACATCCAACTTCGTTCAATTGTTTACATAACCTCAAAATGGCGGCTGTGCGAAATATTTCACGGACATTCAATATCTCCGAAATTATTTATGATATCAACCTGAAATTTTGTACGGTGATAAAGAGCACTGCTACAAGTTTATGTAAGTAACTTTCAAAAACCTGTAAACTACGAAACGAACATGGCGGCCAAGCGAATTTGACACATTCTAATACATTTTTCTCGTGATTTAATCATATGAGCGCATTGAAATGTGGTACAGTAAATGATTATACATATTGTCAATCACTGGCATCTAATTTACTTCAATTGTTTACATAAACTGAAAATGACGGCTGGGAGAAATTTTAAAATTATGTTTTTATTCTTGTGTCGTATTCATGCGATCGAAGTGAAAGTTTGAATAATGAAGCTATGCAATAATTTTCCTATAATGCTACAGAACTCTATGGTCTATACATTATAACAATCCAAATTGGTGGGCATCCGAAATATTTTGACGGTTCTCAATATCTAAGAATCTTTTCCAGCAATCAAACTGATTTTTTAATGTTCATAGAGGCTATAAACATAAGGTCACCTATATGACTTTCAGTAACCTGGTGAGCACAAATCCAACATGGTGGCGACGCAAAGTATAAATATTTAAATGGACGTTTCTCGCGATTTAACCATCTGAGTGCAGTGAAACTTTGCACGTTAATGCTTACAGAAATGTTAATCCACTGGTATCTAATTTATTTCAATTGTTTCCATAACCACCAGATGGCAGCTGTGCGAAATTTTAAAATCTCGTCTTTACTTCTTGTGTCCTAATCATGCGATTGAAGTCTGAAAACCACACGTACGCAATAATCTTCATGTAATAGTACATAAATAAAAATCCAACCTGGCTACCATCTGCAATATTTAGTCGGTTCTCAGTATCTACGAATCTATAGCAATCAAACTGAAATTTTGTATGTTGATAGAGGCAATTAATATGAGTAGGATACATGAAAATAGGCTGTATAGTTCTTCACGGAACTACTTGTTCTATTTTCAACTCTATACAAATCCAGGAACTGTCCCTTCCAATAGGCCACGGCTGCTTCCTTCTTTAGTTCATTAATTCGAATGACATTTTAACTGCCATTTCCTTGTTAAATTCAAGTATATTTTAATGAGAGTAGGTAATTGTGTAGTGAATAAAACAGGATTCCTTCAATGAATCCTCTGTAAAACTGTCGCCGTATTTCAGTTTGATGGAATAGTTTTTTAAAAGTAATTTTCATTCATTTTAGTAGTTTTTTTAGATGAAATTTCATTGAGCATTATATGTTCGCCTCGTTACGTAGTGGCTATAACCGCGGAGGCCCGGGTTCGATTACCAGCTCTGCCAAGAAATTTAATTCTGATTTGAGGGCTGGAACGGGTAACACTCAGCCTCGTAAGGTAAAACTGAGAGGAGGAGGGGGGTTCGTCCCACCTCCGCCATCCTGGAAGTAGTTTTCCGTGCTTTCCCACTTCTACTCCAGGCAAATGCCGGATTGAGTCCTGACTGAAGGCCACGGCTGCCTCCTTCCCAATCCTCATCTTAATTACAACTACACGCAATAATACAGCCATCACAATAAGACAAGATATCAGACAAATTCCACACACACAACCAAGTACACGGGGTTACATGACGACGATGTCGCAAAGCCCCTCAATGAATCAACAATAATGGTCTAACAAACCCGTGGTTGGGAGCACCCAAACATCAAGCCGACTGCAACCCAGTTCATAGCCTACAAATTGTGGGGGACGAATAACCTGCGCGACGACACCCTTAGCCACATCACTTTGATTGTAGATCATGGACCACTACTTCTCATATCAAGCAGGTACTTAATTGTCCTCACGAGGCTTTCCTTCTCCTGATGCAGAATTGAGAATAGGCGGGTTTGATTCCTACCTCAGTCATGCTGGAAGTGTTTTTTTTTTTCATGGTTACTCATTTGTATTCCAGGCAGATACCTGGATTGTACCGGGTGAGTTAGCCGTGGTCGTTACGGCATGACTAATGGCAGTCACTCACATCCGGGAGGCGAGGAGGTTCGAATCCCCACGCCGGCAACCTTGAAGATGGTCTTCTGTGGTTTCCCATCTTCCTTCCAGGCAAATGCCGGGGTTGGTCCCTAACTATAGGCCACAGCCGCTACCTTCCAACTCCTCGCCCTTCCCTTCCAACTTTCCTCCCCAACGGTGCTTGTAACTCACCCATTGGGTGTCCGTCTCGAAGCAGCTACAAAACTGGCGAGCCGAACATGTCCTCGGACACTCCCGGCACTAAAAGCCATACGCTAAAAAAAACCTAGATTGTACCTAAATTAAGGTCATGGTGACCTTCTAACCATATCCTAGCCAAATTACAAGTACACAATAGTACGCTACAGCAGTTACAATAACACAGATTATCAGACAGATTCCACACACACCAAAGTACACTGCACTACATGATCGCCAAGCCTTCAAAATGAATAAACGGCAATTGTTTCCAGCCCTCAAATCAGATGTTAAGTATGACTGGCTGCGTTGCTCAGCGGTAACGTTCTTGCCTACTGATCCCAAGGCTGCAGGATTGAATCCTGGCACAGTCACTTGGCATTTGTGGGTGCGTAATTGCGATGGAGCCGTGTCAGTAGGTTTACTGGCACGTTAAAGATCTTCGGGACAAAATTCCGGCACCCCGGCCATAGTAGTTAAAAGGGACGTAAAACCAATAACATTACATAGATCTTAAGTTACTGGCTGGAATCTAATCCAGAGCCTCCTCGGTAAGAGAAAAGCGTGCTATCCATACACCACGGGGGACAATAATAATTAAAATAGTAATAATAGTAATAATAATGTAACGGGTTTAAGGTAACGTTTAACTTATGTGGCCTTTTAAAAGAATTAAGGCATAGGCTAATGTTTGTTTCAGTGAATTGTGCAATTTGTACTGCCCTGCATGGCAGAGTGTTTACAGGAAATCCCAGAGCCAGCGGGTCATTCTGCAAGATCAAATAAGTTACTTTAGATTTTGGGTTTTCACAGTGTTTTTTTTTTTTTTTCGTGTAGCCTCCTGAGAGGCCGAGTGCAGGTCTTTCTAGTCGACGCCCGTGGGCGACCTGCGCGTCGGGATGAGAGATGAGATGAATGGATGAAAGTGGGCAAGGATGTGGAAGGAAGCGGCCGTGGCCTGTCAGAAGGTACTGTCCCAGCATTTGCCTGGTGTTGAAAATGGGAAACCACGGAAAACCATTTCAAGGACAGCCGACGGTGGGGCTCGAACCCACGCGTCTCCCGAGTCAGCAGAGAGCTTGGCCCCTTGACCTAACGCAGCGCTTTAGCCCGCGTAGCCACTACTGTCGGTTTCACAGTGGTAGTGGTGGGGGACGGAAGGGAGGATATATTCAGCGGAAGAACCAGAACTTGGCCTGGGGCTACTGGCCAAAAAGGACTGTGGGATGGAATGACAAGATAAGAAAGATCCACTCGGAAGATTAGCTGGCCCAATTCGCCAACACCCCGCCAACCTCCCAAAGTCATCGTTAAGATAGATCTGTTCGGCCCCAAAGTGATGTTGTGTGATTCACTGGAAGTTAGTTCCAAAAGGGCGTGCAGTCAATGCCAAACTTGATTCTCAACAACTGGAACGAGTTTATGAAATTTTGAGATGGAAATACCCAGCATTAGTTAACTGAAATAGAGTTCTCTTGCAGCAGGACAATGCGAGACCACAACCATGGCAAAAATTCAGGAATTGGGAGAAGTCAAACCGCTACCACAGCCCTGATCTTGTGCCTTCAGATTAGCATCTTCTTCGATGCACGGCCCATTTCTTACGTCGAAGAAATTTCGACAACATTGAAGCTGTGGAAGTTGATCTCCCCGAATATTTCGCATCAAAACCTAGAGACTGGTACCGTCGCGGGATAAGAAACCTCGCTGAAAGATGGCTCAAGACCAATGAATCTGATGGTCTCTACTTTGAAGATAGTTTAATTTCTTGTCAGAAAACTTTCGAAATGAAATTTTCTTTAAGAACAACATTACTTATGAGACATCCCCTGTATTAATGTTATGGGTTTTACGCCCCTTTTAACTACTGCGGCTTTTAGAGACGCCGGAGTGCCGTAATTTTTCCCCGAAGGGGATCTTTAACGTGCCAGTAAATCTACTGACACGGCTACCTCACATTCAACCGTCCCAAAATGCCAACTTATTGCGTCGGGATTCGATCCCGCTATCTCGGGGTTAGCAGGTGAGAACGTTCTTGCTGAGTCACACAGCCAGTCTGTCCCAAACCCATCCCAGGTCCAAAAATCCACCGGACTGCCCGAACACGGAACTACTGTTGTTGTTATTGTTTCATTTAAGGGCTTTGCGACATCGTGGTCATGTAGCCCAGCGTATTAGGGTGCGTGTGGAATTTGTGTGATAGTCTGTGTTATTGTGATGAGCTGTATTAATGTGTGTATTTGTAATTCAGATGAGAATTGGGAAGGAGGTTGCCGTGGCCAGTTAAATAATCATCCCGACATTTGCCTGGAGTAGAAGTGGGAAACCACAGAAATCCATTTCAAGGATGGCTGAGGTGGGAATTTAATCCACCTCGTCACAGTTTTACCTCACGAGGCTGAGTGTACCCCTTCCCAGCCCTCAGACTAGAATTAAATATCTTGGTGGAGTCGGGAATCAAACCCGAGCCTCCGTGGTGACAGCCAAGAGACAAGAATGCTAGCCACTTCGCAACGAAGCGGGCGAATACGGAACTGCAAGAGTCTACTCCCAAGCCCTAAGTCAGGCAAGCAGACCAAGGTTACCAATCGCCCAGCGTCTGGTATCCCATTCGAGTACCAGATGATAGACAACATGCGCGGAGTTGCCAATTTGTAATAGGTTTGCTTCGACTACATCTCTAGGAAAGTTAATTCTGATCCCAGGGCTGGAACGGAGTGAACTCAGCTTCTTGAGGCAAAACTGGGAAGATGTGGGTTCGATTCCCACCTCAGCCATCCTGGAAGTGGTTTCCGTGGTTTACCACTTCTACTCCAGGTAAATGCCGGGATGGTACGTAACTTAAGGCCACGACTGCATCCTTCCCAATCCTCACCTAAATTACAAATACACGCCCTACTACAGGCACTACAAACACAGGTTATCAGACATATTCGACAGACACACACACGCATTTGTTGTTGTTTGAGTCTTCAGTCTTTTGACTGGTTTGATGCAGCACTCCATGCTTCCCTGTCCTGAGCTAATCGTTTCATCTCTACATAGCTACCACACCCTACATCAAAGGCGATCTGTTTAACATATTCTAACCTTGGTCTACCCCTACTCTTCTCATCCTCGACCCTTCCTTCTATAACTAAGTTTGCTATTCCTGGGTGTCTTAGTATGTGTCCTAACAACCTATCTCTTCTCTTCATTAGCAGTTGCCAGAAACATCTCTCCTCTCCCACTCGTCTTAATACCTCTTCATTCGTAACCCTATCTACCCATCTGATGTTCATCATTCTCCTGTAACACCACATTTCAAACGCTTCAATTCTCTTCTTTTCTACCGCACCAATAGTCCAAGATTCACTTCCATAAAGCGCCACGCTCCAGACAAAGGCTTTCAAAACTGACTTCCTAATACCTAAATCTATATTCGATGTCAACAGATTCCTTTTCTGTAGAAATGCTTTCCTTACCTGTGCTAACCTACTTTTTATATCCTCTTTGCTTCGTCCATCCTTGGTTATTTTGCTTCCCAAGTAATAGAAGTCACCTACTTCCTTTAGCTCTTCACCTGCCAGTTCGACATCCATAGGGGTTTCCGATTTCTTTCGACCGCATTCCAATATTTTTGTTTTTCATTTATTAATTTTCATTATTAATTATTTCCTCAAGACAGAATCCATACCATTTAAAAAATCATTCAACTCCTCTGGTGTGTCGGCTAAGATGACGATGTCATCAGCAAATCTCAGAGTTGGAATTATTTCTCCTTGAATCTTTACTCCTACTTTGAATTTTTCTCCAATTTCATTCATTGCTTGTTCAATGTACAGATTGAAAAGTATTGGTGATAAGTTGCAGCCTCGCCTTACACCTTTCTGAATACCAGCTTCTCTCTCATATCCTTCGGCTCGAATAACTGCTGTCTGGTTTGTGTATAGATTGTAGAGTGCCCTCCTATCCCTGTACTTTACTCCAATCGTCTTCAAAATATCAAACAACTTACTCCAATCAACGTTATCAAAAGCCTTTTCTAAGTCTACAAATGACATGAACGTTCTCTTATCCTTCCAAAGTCAGCCTAAGACTTACTGTAAGTAGAGTGTCTGGTAACCTATGTTATGATGTAGGGAGTTTGAAATTTAAATGGGGTGATTCTGAAGTAGAAGTAGCGTTCAATGACCATATTAAGAGAAGTAGTATTGTAGGTGTAATTTGTACTTTAAATGAGATATCGCCAGCCGTAGAGCGGGGTTCTCCATGTTTTGTGGGCAGTGTGATTACGAACGGTAGTCTAGAGGACTCGTTACGTGATGCTGCATTTCAGGGAAATATAGAGGATGAACAGTGTGTTCGGCTCTATGATGTTTTATTGTGTAATAGGAGAGTTTTTGAGGATCGCATTGGCATGGCCAATTGCTATACACATTCATTGAACGTTATTGATAGATCAGTATTCACAGGACATAGATATCCTGTACCTTTCGCTTATCAGAGTGCAGTTGAGGCACAAATTAACCAGATGCTTGAAGATGGAATTATTGAGCACTCTAACAGTCCGTATGTTAATTCTTTGATCACGGTACCCAAGACCGACGGCACAGTTCGTATTTGTTTAGACGCTCGTTTAGTTAACAGTAGAATCAGTTCAGTTCAGCTGAAGTCCATGTCCATTGAAGAGTTGATGCAGACATTTGAGGGGAAGAAGTATTTCACTTGTGTAGATTTGAGTTCCAGTTTTTGGCAAGTGCCACTTATGAATGAAGATCGGCCATTTACAGCTTTTAGTCATAAATATAACCTTTATCAGTTTTGCAGGGTACCTTATGGGTTAAAAAAGTAGCTCAGCAGCTTTAATTAGGGCTTTAAACATCGCATTAGGAGATGACACGGGAGAGTTTGTAACCATTTACATTGATGATATGGTAATTAGTTCACGCAGTTTTGAGGAGCATCTACGTCATTTAGATATAGTTTTTCAGAAGTTACATCAGGCAGGGTTCACTTTGAAGCTGTCTAAGTCGTCATTCTGTCAGTCAGAAGTGACATTTTTAGGTCATAGTGTGTCGAGTAGAGGTGTGACACCAGAGGAAAGTAGGGTTAGCATGTGTGGACAGTAGCAACAGGGCATCGTTACAGACACTGAGAAATAGGTAGGTAGTGCAACGTGATGACTTTCATTTAAGGGAGCCACTGGCAAGGTTGGAAGCAGGTGACACAGAAACATTTATAGTTTCCAAACGTATTGGCAAAACAGCATATGTGCTGGAGAATAGTGAGGGAAACAGATTATACGGGACGTATAATATACATAGTCTCCGAAAGTATGTGTCATAAAGTGAGGATGTTTAGCTGGCGAGCCAGCCTATCAAATGAGTAAGTGTGGTATTTGGTGCGTGGAAGATGTGGTCTTCCAGGCAGGCGTATCACAAGTCACACAGGGGGGTAGTATGTAAGTAAATGAGAGTTTTTAAGGTACAGGGAAATATGACGGGATTGTCGGATGCTCTTGAGCACTAAAATGTCTCGATACACCAAGGCCAGAATTTGGTAGCGCTGGTGAATTCCCATTTGTCTCCTAGAGATGGGTGATTTCTGTTTACGGCCTCGCCATGTAAGATTTGTAAGTGTGTAATTTAAGGTAATTTGTACAATGGTATTATTTGTGTGAGGAGAACTGGTCTGAGTTGAGAACTAGTATTAAGTAGAATATGGTCTACGGGAACTTAAGAAGACAGGGCGATTACGGCACAGAAATATTTGGTGTTATGTGTAATGCGCATTTACTCTTTGTTTTTTTCAGAAGTCAATATTCATATCATCTGTTTTAAAGAGAGATTAAGTATTATGGTCACGATGCGCTGCCACTATAGTGTGATCGTGTGCTCAGTGATAAGTGGGATTAATTTCACAATAAGTAAGGAACCTCCAGTGAAATTAGGAAGTTCTAGGGAGATATACATATATCAGAACACCTTGATGCGTGTGATGTGACATCTCATATACATAGTGCTCACACAGTAATTATGTCTATTATTCCAACATAGAGAAATTTGAGAGGCGAAAATGTCCGTGGAACACTATTCTATATGAAAAACATTGGACTGGTTGCAAAGTGCAATCCATAGTGACGACAAACTTTGACGCAAAGTGCTTGAAGAAAAATTATGAGTGTATATATCTGTAATTTAGGGTGATTTCATTTATGTAATACTAGCTGAAGTACCCGTGCTTCGCTACGCGTCATAAATAAATTAAAATATGAAGGTGACAGTTAAAACAGGGGATAGGCGAGGTGCTGCGCAGAGGGAGATTAAGGATGGAACATTTTGTCCAACTACACCGCTCGGCGTTGACCATGTTTTATAGCACAAATTTAGGTTTTACTCGCTAACGGTTGGAGATACCTTTCGGATAGAAAATGTAATTTTTAACCTCGTATATACCATCAAAAGTTTGCTATTTCTTAGCGTTCTCTTTGTATTTGAAATGGAAATATGAAAGTTTTAAACCAAAGGGTGTAGTGAAGTCACTAAAATGGTCGCCATCTTTAAATAGTACAAAGTATTGAAATCAAAAGTAACCTATATGTTAACCAGGTAAATCAGCTACTTCCATGTAAAATTCATGTAAATCGGACCAGTGGTACTTGCGTGATTGAGTAATACATAGACGCATATCATCTCATTTTTAGCCTTGCTTCGCTCGCGTCATAGTCGTGTCATATTGTTATTCAATGAAATGCAGGTTTAACCCCATTAACACCCCTTTAGAACCTGAATATCCAAAAATCCCTCCTTGGTAGACGTTTTCGACACACAACAAACATATCCCCAAAATATCATTCTTCTAACTTTAATCGTTTGGGTTGGTCGATGAGAGTGAACATCCAAAAATCCTTCATTATGGGGACGTTTTTCTTCCAGAATTTCACCCTTCCCCATAGGCCCCTTAAATTGGATTTATGAAAAAACGGTCGAACACATATTTATTTTATTTATTTATTGATTTATTGATTTATTTATTTATTTATTTATTTATTTATTTATTTATTTATTTATTTATTTATTTTTAAGCTGATTGATTTCCTCCGAGTTTCAAACTCCTCGCTTATGTCGTTTAAGAGATACACGGTCCGTTAGGAATCTTTCAACCCCCACTTTTCATCCCTTTCACCTCATAATATACACTACATCGAAAAACCATTAGACATGTGTCAGCTTATTTTTAATGATTAGTATATATGCCAAGTATCACATCCCCAAATGAAACCACTCGTGAGATATGGTTATTCAATGAAATGCACGTTTACCCCCCTTAACACCTATTTAGAACCTGAATATTCTAAACTCTTTCCTTAGTGGACGTTTTCGACATACAACGAACATATCCCCAAAATGTCATGTTTCTAACTTTAATAATTTTGGCTGGGCTCTGATGAGTGAGGAGTCAGTCAGGACATTTCCTTTCATTTATTTTTGATAATTTCACCCCTCCCCATGAACCCCTTAAATTGGATTTATGAAACAAACGATCGAACACCTATTTACCTAAAAGCTGTTTTCCCCCTGAGTTTGATGAGTGAGTAAGTGAGTCAGTCAGTTAGGACACTTTCTTTCCTGTTTCCCCCCCCCCCCCCGAATTTCACCTCTCACCAAGGGCCCCTTAAATTGGATTTATGAAAAAAAAACAGTCGAACACCTATTTACTTGTATTTTAAGCTGTTCTTTTCCCGCCGAATTTCAAACTTCTCGCCTATGTCCTTTAAGAGATACACGCTCCGTCAAGAATCCCTCAACCCCCAATTTTCACCCCTATCACCTCATAATATACACCACATCGATAAACCCTTAGACATATGTCTGATTATTTTTAATGATTAGTTTATATACCGAATATCACATCCCCTAAGAAACAACTCATGATATATCGTTATTCAATGAAATGCACGTTTACCCCCTTAACATCTCTTTAAAACCCGAATAAACAAAAATCTTTCCTTAGTTGACGTTTTCGACTTACAGCGAACATATTCCCAAAATTTCATTTTTCCAACTTTAATAGTTTTCGCTGGGCGTGATGAGTGAGTGAGTCAGACAGGACATTTTCTTTCAATTATTTTTACCAGAATTTCACCCCTCCCCATGGGCCCCTTAAATTGGATTGATGAAAAAACGCTTGAACACCTATTAACTTATTTTTAAAGCTGTCTTTTTCCCCTGAGTTTGGTGAGTGAGTTAGTCAGGACACTTTCTCTCCTTTTTTCCCCCAGAATTTCACCCCACTCCATTGGCCCCTTAAATTAATTTATGAAAAAACGGTCGAACACCGATTTACTTATCTTTTTAGCTGATGATTTTTCGCTGCGTTTCAAATTTCTCGCCTATGTCGTTTAAGAGATAGGTCTACACGCTCCGTTAGGAATCCTTCGACCCCCACTTTTCACCCCTTTCACCTCATAATAATACACCACATCGAAAAACCCTTAGACACATGTCTGCGTATTTTTAATGATTAGTTTATATGCCGAGTATCACATCCACAAATGAAACGACTCGTGAGATATTGTTATTCAATGAAATTCAGGTTTAACCCCCTTAAGACCCCTTTAGAGCCTGAATATCCAAAAATCCTCCCTTTGTGTACGGTTTTGACATACAACGAACATATCCCCAAAATGCCATGTTTCCAACTTCAATATTTTTGGCTGGGCGATGATGAGTGAGTGAATGAGTCAGGACATTTTCTTTCATTTTTTTTTCCTTCAGAATTTCACCTCTCCCGATGAACCCCTTCATTTTGATTGATAAAAAACTGTCGAACAGCTATTTACTTACTTTAAAGCAGTTTTCCCCCTGAGTTTGATGAGTGAGTCAGTCAGTCAATCAGTTAGGACATTTTCTTTCCTGTCCCCCCCCCCCCCACAGAATTTCACCCCTCCCCATGGGCCTCTTAAATTGGATTTATGAAAAAAAACCGGTCAAACACATATTTACTTATTTTTATGCTGATTTTTTTCCGCTGAGTTTCAAACTCCTCGCCTATGTCGTTTAAGACATACACGCTCCGTTAGGAATCTTTCAATCCCTACTTTTCACCCCTTTCACCTCATAATATACTCCACATCGAAAAACCCTCAGACACGTGTCTTACTTTTTAATGATGAGTTTATATGCCGTGTATCACATCCCCCAATGAAACCAATCGGGAGATATTGTTATTCAATGAAATGCAGGTTTAACCCCATTAAGACCCCTTTAGAACCTGAATATCCGAAAATCCTCCCTTAGTAGACTGTTTTGAAATACAATGAACATATCCCCAAACTGTCATGTTTCTAACTTCAATCATTTTGGCTGGGCGATGATGAGTGAGTGAGTGAGTGAGTGAGTCAGGACATTTTCTTTCAATTTTCTTTTTTCAGAATTTCACCCCTCCCCATTAACCCCTTAAATTTGATTTATGAAAAAAACTGTCGAACAGCTATTTACTTACTTTAAAGCAGTTTTCCCCCTGAGTTTGATGAGTGAGTGAGTCAGTCAATCAGTTGGGACACTTTCTTTCCTGTTTCTCCCCCCCCCCCTCCAGAATTTCACCCCACCCCATGGGCCCCTTAAATTGGATTTATGATGAAACGGTCAAACACATATTTACTTATTTTTGTGCTGATTCTTTCCCGCTGAGTTTCAAACTCCTCGCCTATGTCGTTTAAGAGATACACGCTCCGTTAGGAATCTTTCAATCCCCACATTTCACCCCTTTCACCTCATAATATACACCACATCGAAAACCCCTCAGGCTCGTGTCTTCTTATTTTTAATGATGAGTTTATATGCCGAGTATCACATCCCCCAATGAAACCAATCGGGAGATATTGCTGTTCAATGAAATGCAGGTCTACCCCCTTAACACCCCTTTAGAACCAGAATATCCAAAAATCCTCTCTTAGTGGGCATTTGCGGCCCTTGGGGAAGCTGCATACTAAATTTCATTCCAATCCGTTTGATGGTTTCTGAGATTTCGTGATGAATGAATGAGTGAGTGAGTGGTATTTGACAAATATATAGTAGAAGATAGTGTCAAGTCTTTGTTATGCTAAACTCGGTTGACAGTGCTGTGTGAGAAGTTGAGTAACTAACGTGATTTCAAGTAAAGATTCTCATTTTCTATACCGGTAGTGCAGAGCGCAAATGGCATCCAGTCGGCCGTGTCTCGACTTGAGCTATGTTGCCATGGAAACTATCCGCCTTGCCATTCCTTCATGAGTATATTTTATGATTTGATTAGCATGTGCTGGAGTGCAAAAGGGTCGAAATCAGAAGAATGAGCAAGACTATCGTAAATTCATGTAGCCAGCGGTTCCTTCTGGGTCCTAAACTATGTGTATGCAAAATTGGGTTGAGATTGGTGGAACGGTGTAAATTTGTATACGGAACCAACCCACCCACATACATACATACAGACTTTCACTTTTATATATAAGATGTATATTGGATGGGGATTATTAACGTGTCTGGGATAATTGGATAATGGACCGTCGTCACGGTAAATCATCCGATGATCTGAGGCGAATATGTAACGTGTTTTTCGAGGGGTTTTCATGCCACTGGCATAAGTCAGTAGGAAGCCATTCTATATTTATTTACGCGGCAAATTGTTCAGTCAAGAGAATTTTTCATGTTAATTTATTATTATTTTTAATTTATTATAATTATTATTAAGGTATTTTTCGGAGCATTTTATAAAATTATAAGCATACAGATAGGTTTTCTATGTCTTAGAAAACACTATCAAGCAAATTATTACGAACGACATTATCATAGAAAATTATGTGATTGCGGAATTTTACGGAGTTTCGTCAGTTAGGGTATATTGAGAGACATGACTCACTGGGAATTCAGATACAGGCTTATGCTTGTCAAGAAGTATGACGCAAAGCTGGGTCGCATCGTCAAGAAAAGGCGGATGTATGGAACGGCAATCGACTTCACCCTCCCGCCGAGTGTGTATTGTGCCTAAGGAGGGGAGTATAGCGGGGTGCTCAGCCAATCAGTGGAGACCACGTAAGTTGGAAGTCAGGACTGGAGTGGGAGACCGTCGAGTGCATATATCGTTTGGCGCGCCGTGGAGCGTGGACAATCTGTGTAGAACTTGCCGAGTATGGTTGCACGGGTGAGTCGCTCCGATGTTCCGTGGAGTGGAGGACTATCTTTGTGAAACTTAACTGTTGTGGTTGTACGTGTTGGTTCCGAGGTTCGGACCATAAATCTTCAAATCTACCAGTATATCATCAAATATCGAAAAAGATGACGGTGTCCAGGAAACAGTGGGAAGCTCTCATCAACATCCAGTACGAGGGAAATGTTTCGGCAATTTCCAGTGGTAAGCGCGAATGACGCAGACATACGCAATCTCTCGTTTCTCTTTGTTTTATATTCAATATTTCAGTAACTTCATAGCTTGGGAATAAGAGTAAAATCAATAATTTATCAGACTCCGTTCTCACGTAATTCTCTATCGGTAATAGTAAAATCGCAACGCTCCAATATATATATTTTAAAATTATTATTATTATTAATTTTGCAATACTTGTTATATATAATAAATTCATTTCTTTTAACCATGCAATCTTTGCTTTCAGTAGGCAGCATTAGATATAGACCAATTCCTTCTCCTGATACAATTGTTGTTGGGTTAATGATCAAATCATACCACGATCTGAGTGAATGGAGTCTTGAAGGTGTTCTGCCAGAGCTAGACGTTGTTAAATACAAATTTAGATTTCAACATTGCGTTGAGGTCTTGGCGCCCATTAAAACAACATAGCTTAGGCAAAGGTCAACAATCACATTTATCACCCAACAGTAAGGACCAGTCAAAGCGTTTCATTTGTACGCTCAACGTGGAGCAAAGCGAGACCGTTACACTAACTGTGAACTTGGCTACTACTAGATGCCATAGCAAACAGCGCCTGGTGACGAACGTTGGAACTTCAGAGCATTAATCAAACCTATACTGCAAATTTTGCTTCACACAAGTTTAGTTAGTGGAAGGTTCTTTTGCATGCCATAAATCTATGACATGGGCCCGTCGGCTTTACTTCCCCTTCGAAGGAAGGCATACTGAGGGATTTTTAACGATCTTAAAAAATCCGACGACTTTGGCAGGGTTTGAACCCGCGACCTTGGGCATAGGAGCTCAGCATGCTACCAACTACGCCACCGAAGCCGCCACGGCCGCTGTAAGCATCAGCTTACTCACAGAACCCCGGTCTACAAGAAGATGATATAGAGGAAGTTTGCCCATGGTGCGATCTACCGTTACAATTAGCAACCAGGATGCCGGCGCGGCAGAGCGGCTAATAAGAAGCACGGAAATACTCCCTATGACTACACTTGAGCGTAATGACTGCAGGTCTGGGATAATTAACGAGCTAGTAAATCCCCTGATGTAGGTATTTTGCATTTAAGCACCCATAAATGTCAGGGCTGTTCCCAGTTACACATTCTGATAGATAAAAGCTGCAGTAGAGTCGTCACAATAATACGTGCTACCAGGCTAATGATTTATGATGTCCCAGGGTAAACACAAAACAACAGCAGCCCCACGCAGTGGACATAGGTCAATACAGTGGCGGATCCAGGCCTTGCGGGGCCCTGGGCGATATGATAAGGTGGGGCCCACAACAATAGGAAATAAAAAAAATCAAATCAAATGGAAAATAGTTTTGTAGTAATAATAAAATAAACAATAGTTACAATATTTTGAATACACTACAGTAATATTTTTTAATAATATGAAAGAGACCTTTAAGTCCCCTTGAAGAGCATTATGTAAACTATGAAATATTAAAATATTACTTTGCGACTTTTTTCCCGGCTGAAGTCTTCTATAATTTCACTGAAATCTAAACTTGCTAAACGGTCACGAGAGGTCATAGCTGCACTGAAAAAGGAATATGAATTATAAATTAGTTTGAAAAGTTTGAAAATTATAATTAATTAATCAATTAAATTTAAAACAATCCAAGGTGCGGGCCCCCCCGGACCGCGGGGCCCTAGGCGGTCGCCCTTCTCGCCCTCCTGGTCCTCCCCTAGATCCGCCCCTGGGTCAATATTTAAGTGTAACAGAAAATATACTGGAGCTAGTGTCACTGATAATACTGTACGCTATTGAGCCTCCTTCTCAAAAGGTCCTGGGTTCGATTCACGGGTCTGACAAGGAATTTAATTCTGGTCTAAAGGGCTGGAAAGGGATTATTGCAACCTTGAGTAGAGGTGCGCTTCGCTTCTCATTTCAATCATCCTAAAAGAGGTTTACCGTGGTTTCCCACTTCTATCGAGGCAAATGCTGTAATGATTCCTAACTTAAGGCCACGGTTGTCTCTTTCTGACCCCTGCCCCGCCTACAAATAAACCTACACACACACACACTAATGCATGCGCTACAATAACACAGATTTCCTGACAATTTTTACAACCAGACAGGCTCATCCCAGTACATGAGCTAACGACCACGGTTCTGCAAGCCTCCAAATGAAACAACAATACTGTGAGCACAAACCGAAAATCGTGTCCTGGAATAAAGTCAATTGAGCTGATGGGCATAACAATCACAACATGAGTTTCATCCGTAGGATTTATATTGATAAATCTACTGTTGTTGCTTCATTTGAGGGGCTTGGACATCGTGGTCATTCAGCCCTGTGTATTGGGAAGACAGATAGATAGAGAGTTGGGTGAAGACCAGTTTGGCTTCAGGAGAAACTTAGGAACAAGGGAAGCTATACTAACAAGGGAAGTCTTCGCGCTACTACACTCCGATCGGGATGAAACTCAGGAGACGAATAGCTGAGGAAATGTACCATACAGGACAGGAAACCGCATCGGCTCAAATTAATATTCAATACCATTTTTATTGTATGAAACGTCCGCACATCGGGTGCGCGCTAGTAAGAGCGCGGCACAAGGAACGAAGCAGACACCGTAAACGAGTTGTTGACTAGACTGTCTGCTTTGTCATGTGAATGGGGCTCCAGACAGAACGTGTGACACATCGGCTACTTAAGCAAAATGACAGGTGGCTTGAACATGCAGCTGACAATTTGTATACCCACTGTAATATTAACAAAGTTTGATACTACAATCATAAGGTGTTGTTACAGAAACCATGTCTGCCAGTGAGGACATAAAAAACATCAACCCATGGAACGTTGTTCTGTGCCTGCACAATTGTTTTGCAGAGTGCGAAAAGACACCCACTACGGTTACAGCTGCAGAGGTGGATTTAGCCTGTGAATTGTACCGTAAGTAGGCTACATCCAATAATACGTTTAGAACATGTACTTTATTGGTCATTAATTCGGTCCGTGTTTTGGGGGCTAATTTGACGTCTTCGTTACAGGTCTCTTGGCAAACCGTATAGATGACCCAAGTTTTCCCGTTAAAACGGAAGATAGCTTGGTTATGCTTGACCCCGACAACGATGCAGAATACGACAGGGAGCACGATGAACCTGCGGGAGACAATAGTGATATATGTGTGCAATATAAGAAAGCCGCTGTTGATTTTTGGCGTAATCGAGGAGGTAAACAACGGAAGTTCCAAACTGTCCATCGCCGCTATAAGAAGTTGAAGTGTCGTAATGACCTTTACACATGGGAGAAACATGTTGAGCGCGGAGGTACGAAAAAAGAAAAACTGAAATTAATTTTCGATGCAACCGCTAAACAGTTTCAATGAGCCAGAGAGGGAAGAAAGGTTGTTCATGACAGTGATATCCGGAAATGGGCTCTTGCGGCAGCACGACGAGTAGGTGATGAAACCTTTCGTGCATCGAAAGTTTGGCTCTCCCATTTTAAAAGATCTTGCCGTATTGTGTCAAGAAAAGTGACAAAATTCGTGTCACATAATTAAAAACAAATCATGCTGACCTACTTGCAAGTGCGACAACCTTTGTTGGAGATGTTGCGGAAGCCATTGAAACCTATAGTCCAATGTGTGTCTTTAATACAGACCAAAGTGGGTTCAACATGGAATTTCACTCTGGACGAACACTTCACAGCAAAGGAGACAGCGTATATTTGCTGAAGCACAATCCCTAAATTCGTTAACGCATAGTTACACCGTCCAACGAATAATCTCCGCGGATGGTCGTCTGCTTCCCGTTCTACTTGTGGTATTACAGGAAAAGAACGCAGTCTTTGGACCAAGAGTTATGGACATCTTGTTTACTGCACCTAATTAATATGTACTCGCTTCGAAGTCGGGTAAATTAACTCAACATTTATTTCAAGAGTGGCTCCGAAATGTGTATTTTCCGTTAGTCCCCGATTTTAGTGTACTGGTTTTAGATTCATGGACTAGACAAACAGAAGGTGCTATACTAGCAGCCAAACCAAATGCCAAGGACATTGATGTCAAGATTGTACCAAAAGGAACCACATGTAGAATTCAACCCCAGGATGTATTTGGATTTCGGATATGGAAGAATTTCATTCGAACTTTCTACGATAGTGTGCTGTTACATGGTCTAGAGTTCAATATTCACCTATGTAACAACATCTTGAAAGTTCAGTCTTTTACACACAACCAATTGTCATCCCCACGCTTTCAAAGCATGTTGACATATAGCTGGCTTAAGGCTGGCTTTGTAGATGAACGACCGTCCAACTTTCCGAAGCCTGTTGTTCTTTGTTTTAAAAGTCCTTCCCTGGATATTTGTGGCCAGAGTACAAATACTGCCATACTCACGTGTGGCTGGTGTAAAACAAATCTATGTATTGACCACCTTATTCATGACATTCACCTTTGTGATAAGTACATTGATTGAAACAAACAAGACATGATAAACAATGATACTCGTTAATTGTGTAAACTACTGTACTTATTATTAGGTATCGGTTGCATTTCATTTCTGGAATTGTATATAATAATACCTAGATAATATATCTCGGATAATGAACAAATTACGGCAGCAACCCTGCTACTATGCCATCCATTGTGTTTATCATAGGTAACACGTCCTGCATATTATTTTTAAAAAAAGTACATCCATATTGAAGGCCACGCGCTTGTATCATTCGGTCTCGCCTGGAAACAGCGAGCGTGTGCCAGACCTGTTACAGCCTCACTGCCTTACTGCTCACCATTCTCGGTGCGGCACGCGTATCATTGTCATAACTTTAACGTTATAAATATGACAGCAAATTAATTTGAGCCGATGCAGTTTCCTGTCCCATGTTGTGCATTTCCTCAGCTATTTCTCTCCTGAATTTCATCCCGATCGGAGTGTAGTAGCGCGAAGACTTCCCTTGTTAGCCACTCTGAACCCAAGATAACACTGAATACTAAATTTGGAATTACAAGGCAAATCTGCTTCTCTACATGATTATTAATTTTAATGTCTACTAAGACTTGCTTAGAAATTACTTTAGACCTCTTCCCAACAGCTGTGATAACAAAAGTGCTTTTAATTGGCATCTCCTCAAAATTTACTCCAGTTCCTTTCATTTTATCATAAAATGCACTACTTATGCAACTCTTCATACAACCACTATCAATTAAAACATCTGTGTACGCCTCGGACACGTTAAATTTAACTATGGCGCTCTTACTAACCACTTCCTGAATAATACCTTCATCATTTAGTTCATGAAATAATTCATTTCTTACATTTAGGTCATAGGGTTCCTGTATAATTGTATGGACAGGGCATGCTACAGACTGAGATTCTGACCTTACTTCGCAGCCTGGTTCGCGTTTAAAGAACCGCTACAGCTGGCTGTAGTACTACTAACTACTGCACTGGTCTGGTTGTTCTGGGCTGTGTTGTCATTGTTTGGCTGTATATTACTACCACTAGGCTGTCCTCTTCCTTGACCCCTATTCTGGTTGTAATTATTGTCATTATAATTTCTCCCTTGATTTCCCCTGAAATCATTGTTTCTCCCTTGATTTCCCCTGTAATCATTGTTCCTCCCTTGATTTCCCCTGAAATCATTGTTCCTCCCTTGATACTGATTACCCTAGCCATTTCCTCTGTTCTGATTTAGCTGATTATTATTATTATTATTATTTCTATTTTGAGCGTTGGCCCCTTCGCCACCGTTCCCTTGAACTTCCTGGTGCCTGGCTTCATTAGGCCTATTATTATTATTACCCTGGTTCCTATTGAAATTGTCCTCATAACCCCCTCTCCCTAGTGCATCAAATATGCTTTACAAATTTTCTACTTGTGATATAGTCTTTACATTCTGGATACAAGCAGCCTCCTTGATCCTATAGGGAAAGTGCCTAAGTAGCAACCTCACCACATCACTTTCCTCCTTCAAGCCATCCAGATATTTACACACTAATACCTGCCCTAAAAAGTATTCGGTCATGGTGGAGCTTCCTTTAGGGTTATATTTACCACACACTACTCCCTCACGATGCTGCGACTGAATAACCTCTTTCCAGAACTTTTCACAGAATTTCATTTTAAAATCATTAATATCAGTAAACTTGTCTCTGTAGACAGCAAACCAATTCCTCGTTTCCCCCACAAACACTTGTTCTAAAATTTCAACTACCTGGCACCACTCAATACTACCATTTTCCAACCTCTCCCCGAATTTATTTTCTATAGTGTTCATGAACTCCATTGGGCACCCTTGTCGATTGCTGAACTTACCCAGTTCTACCTCCCTGTGTGTGCTATTCACAAAAACTGGCCTATTCTGACTATTTTCTTGCCTGATCCTAGCTTTTAATTTTAATTCTAATTCTGCGATTTTCTCCTCAGCCTTCCTCTCAATACTGTTTACTGTTACTTTAATGTTTCCTTCTGATTCTTCTACTTTATCATATAGCTTTGCTTGTTTCTCCTCAATCTTGCTAATGCTCTCTCTATTACTCTCTCTTAAATCATTTACTTCTGCAACTATTTGCGAGTGGACTTTCTCAATTCTACCCCCCAGCTGTTCCTTAACCTCTTTAGTTGCTACCTGAATTTCGTCAATTTCTCCCCCCAATTGTTTTTTGACCTGCAGTGTTTCCAGTTGCACTAGTTCTTTTAAATTTTCAGCCTGTGTACCGATTTTAATTTCTAACTCCTCCTGTACTTTTCCTAATTTTCTGTCTACATCTGCAATAATCTCTTTAGCCTTCTCTTCCATCACCCCCCTGATCTCACCTCTTATCAGTTCGAATTTATCACTAATTTCCCTACTGTTTTGTTCTAGTTTAGCGTTGTTTTGTTCCAGTTAAGCATTTAAAGCGTCTGTACTTTCATTATTTTCCCTACTGTTTTGCTCTAGTTTAGCGTTGTTTTGTTCCAGATTAGCATTTAAAGCGTCTGTACTTTCTTTATTTTCCCTACTGTTTTGCTCTAGTTTAGCGTTGTTTTGTTCCAGTTTAGCATTTAAAGCGTCTGTACTTTCTTTATTTTCCCTACTGTTTTGTTCTAATTTGGCGTTTAAGGCATCACTACTAACTTTGTTCTGATACATAAACTCGAGAAGTAAAGTTTTTAATTCTGGTTGGCCGCCTACACTCCCTGTTTCAGTATCGGGATTTACCTCCGCTACCCCGGTACTACCATCACTCGACATACTGCTCGTATCATCACTCTCCAGTTGATGACCACTACGTAACCTCATCTGTCTTTCTTTCTCATCCCCCATAATGATATACACTGATAAAGACAAATAACCCCCAAAATACAGGCACAGAAATATATACCCTTCTCCTTCCACAAATGTTATTAGGTTTTCAGCCCCAAGTTGTCGGCGACAAATGTAACGGTCTTGGTTTGCTCCACGTTGAGCGTACAAATGAAACGCTTTGACTGGTCCTTACTGTTGGGTGATAAATGTGATTGTTGACCTTTGCCTAAGCTATGTTGTTTTAATGGGCGCCAAGACCTCAACGCAATGTTTAAATCTAAATTTGTATTTAACAACGTCTAGCTCTGGCAGAACACCTTCAAGACTCTATTCACTCAGATCGTGGTATGATTTGATCATTAACCCAACAACAATTGTATCAGGAGAAGGAATTGGTCTATATCTAATGCTACCTACTGAAAGCAAAGATTGCATGGTTAAAAGAAATGAATTTATTATATATAACAAGTATTGCAAAATTAACAATAATAATAATTTTAAAATATATATATTGGAGCGTTGCGATTTTACTATTACCGATAGAGAATTACGTGAGAACGGAGTCTGATAAATTATTGATTTTACTCTTATTCCCAAGCTATGAAGTTACTGAAATATTGAATATAAAACAAAGAGAAACGAGAGATTGCGTATGTCTGCGTCATTCGCGCTTACCACTGGAAATTGCCGAAGCATTTCCCTCGTACTGGATGTTGATGAGAGCTTCCCACTGTTTCCTGGACACCGTCATCTTCTTCGATATTTGATGATATACTGGTAGATTTGAAGATTTATGGTCCGAACCTCGGAACCAACACGTACAACCACAACGGTTAAGTTTCACAAAGATAGTCCTCCACTCCACGGAACATCGGAGCGACTCACCCGTGCAACCATACTCGGCAAGTTCTACACAGATTGTCCACGCTCCACGGCGCGCCAAACGATATATGCACTCGACGGTCTCCCACTCCAGTCCCGACTTCCAACTTACGTGGTCTCCGCATATTGGCTGAGCACCCCGCTATACTCCCCTCCTTAGGCACAATACACACTCGGCGGGAGGGTGAAGTCGATTGCCGTTCCATACATCCACCTTTTCTTGACTATGCGACCCAGCCTTGCGTCATACTTCTTGACAAGCATAAGCCTGTATCTGAATTCCCAGTGAGTCATGTCTCTCAATATACCCTAACTGACGAAACTCCGTAAAATTCCGCAATCACATAATTTTCTATGATAATGTCGTTCATAATAATTTGCTTGATAGTGTTTTCTAAGACATAGAAAACCTATCTGTATGCTTATAATTTTATAAAATGCTCCGAAAAATACCTTAATAATAATTATAAAAAATTAATAATAATAATAAATTAACATGAAAAATTCTCTTGGCTGAACAATTTGCCGCGTAAATAAATATAGAATGTCTTCCTACTGACTTATGCCAGTGGCATGAAAACCCCTCGAAAAACACGTTACATATTCGCCTCAGATCATCGGATGATTTACCGTGACGACGGTCCATTATCCGATTATCCCAGACACGTTAATAATCCCCATCCAAAATACACACATCAAAGAAAGTTTTGCATCACCTCGGTTCCAAGAGTTCCGGAACCTTTAAATACAAAGGGAATAGAGATCAACACAAACAACATTTCAGCTCGTTTTATTGCTCATGAGACCCACACATTGCATGTTGTACCATCATAAAGCTAGACTTTCAGCATTTGTGGTCCAGATTGCAGTACACACCACTACCTCTAATACCCAGTAGCACGTCCTCTTGCATTGATGCATGCCTGTATTCGTCGTGGCATACTATCCACAAGTTCATCAAGACACTGTTGGTCCAAATTGTCCCACTCCTCAACGACAATTCGGCGTAAATCTCTCAGAGTGGTTGGTGGGTCAAGACGTCCATAAACAGCCCTTTTCAACATATCCCAGGCATGTTCGATAGGGTTCATGTCTGGCGAACATGCTGGCCACTGTAGTCGAGCGATGTCGTTATCTTGAAGGAACGCATTCACAAGATGTGCACGATGAGGTCGAGAATTGTCGTCCATGAAGACAAATGCCTCTCCAATATTCTGCCGATATGGGTGCACTATGGGTCGGAGGATGTCATTCAGGTATCGTAAAGCCGTTTCGGAGCCTTCCATGACCACCAGTGGCGTACGTCGGCCCCACATAATGCCACCCCAAAACATCAGGGAACCACCACCTTGCTGCACTCGCTGGACAGTGTGTCTAAGACGTTCAGCCTGACCAGGGTGCCTCCAAACACGTCTCCGACGATTGTCTGGTTGAAGGCATATGCGACACTCATCGGTGAAGAGAACGTGATGCCAATTCTGTGGGGTCCATTCAGCATGTTGTTGGGCCCATCTGTACCGCGCTGCATGGTGTCGGGGTTGCAAAGCTGGACCTCGCCATGGACGTCGGGAGTGAAGTTGCGCATCATGCAGCCTATTGCGCACAGTTTGAGTTGAAACACGACGTCCTGTGGCTGAACGAAACGCATTATTCAACATGGTGGCATTGCTGTCAGGGTTCCTCCGAGCGGCAATCCGTAAGTAGCGGTCATCCACTACAGTAGTAGCCCTTGGGCGGACTGAGCGAGGCCTGTCGTCGACAGTTCCTGTATCTCTGTACCTCCTCCATGTCCGAACAACATCGCTTTGGTTCACTCTGAGACGCCTGGAAACTTCCCTTGTTGAGAGCCCTTCTTGACACAAAGTAACAATGCGGACGCGATCGAACTGCGGTATTGACCTTCTAGGCATGGTAGAACTACAGACAACATGAGCAGCGTACCTTCGTCCTGGTGGAATGACTGGAACTGATCGGCTGTCGTACCCCCTCCGTCTAATAGGCCCTGCTCATGCATGGTTGTTTACATCTTTGAGCAGTTTTAGTGACATCTATGAACAGTCAAAGGGACTGTATCTTTGATACAATATACACAGTCAACGTCTATATGCCGGAGATCTGGGAACCGAGGTGATGCAAAACTTTTTTTGATGTGTGTACATATTGCATAAATGAAATCACCCTAAATTACAGATATATACACTCATAATTTTTCTTCAAGCACTTTGCGTCAAAGTTTGTCGTCACTATGGATTGCACTTTGCAACCAGTCCAATGTTTTTCATATAGAATAGTGTTCCACGGATATTTCCGCCTCTCAAATTTCTCTATGTTGGAAAAATAGACATAATTACTGTGTGAGCACTATGTATATGAGATGTCACATCACACGCATCAAGGTGTTCTGATATATGTATATCTCCCTAGAACTTCCTAATTTCACTGGAGGTTCCTTACTTATTGTGAAATTAATCCCACTTATCACTGAGCACACGATCACACTATTGTGGCAGCGCATCGTGACCATAATATTTAATCTCTCTTTAAAACAGATGATATGAATATTGACTTCTGAAAAAAACAAACAGTAAATGCGCATTACACATAACACCAAATATTTCTGTGCCGTAATCGCCCTGTCTTCTTAAGTTCCCGTAGACCATATTCTACTTAATACTAGTTCTCAACTCAGACCAGTTCTCCTCACACAAATAATACCATTGTACAAATTACCTTAAATTACACACTTACAAATCTTACATGGCGAGGCCGTAAACAGGAATCACCCATCTCTAGGAGACAAATGGGAATTCACCAGCGCTACCAAATTCTGGCCTTGGTGTATCGAGACATTTTAGTGCTCAAGAGCATCCGACAATCCCGTCATATTTCCCTGTACCTTAAAAACTCTCATTTACTTACATACTACCCCCCTGTGTGACTTGTGATACGCCTGCCTGGAAGACCACATCTTCCACGCACAAAATACCACACTCACTCATTTGATAGGCTGGCTCGCCAGCTAAACATCCTCACTTTATGACACATACTTTCGGAGACTATGTATATTATACGTCCCGTATAATCTGTTTCCCTCACTATTCTCCAGCACATATGCTGTTTTGCCAATACGTTTGGAAACTATAAATGTTTCTGTGTCACCTGCTTCCAACCTTGCCAGTGGCTCCCTTAAATGAAAGTCATCACGTTGCACTACCTACCTATTTCTCAGTGTCTGTAACGATGCCCTGTTGCTACTGTCCACACATGCGAACCCTACTTTCCTCTGGTGTCACACCTCTACTCGACACACTATGACCTAAAAATGTCACTTCTGACTGACAGAATGACGACTTAGACAGCTTCAAAGTGAACCCTGCCTGATGTAACTTCTGAAAAACTATATCTAAATGACGTAGATGCTCCTCAAAACTGCATGAACTAATTACCATATCATCAATGTAAATGGTTACAAACTCTCCCGTGTCATCTCCTAATGCGATGTTTAAAGCCCTAATTAAAGCTGCTGAGCTACTTTTTTAACCCATAAGGTACCCTGCAAAACTGATAAAGGTTATATTTATGACTAAAAGCTGTAAATGGCCGATCTTCATACATAAGTGGCACTTGCCAAAAACTGGAACTCAAATCTACACAAGTGAAATACTTCTTCCCCTCAAATGTCTGCATCAACTCTTCAATGGACATGGACTTCAGCTGAACTGAACTGATTCTACTGTTAACTAAACGAGCGTCTAAACAAATACGAACTGTGCCGTCGGTCTTGGGTACCGTGATCAAAGAATTAACATACGGACTGTTAGAGTGCTCAATAATTCCATCTTCAAGCATCTGGTTAATTTGTGCCTCAACTGCACTCTGATAAGCGAAAGGTACAGGATATCTATGTCCTGTGAATACTGATCTATCAATAACGTTCAATGAATGTGTATAGCAATTGGCCATGCCAATGCGATCCTCAAAAACTCTCCTATTTCACAATAAAACATCATAGAGCCGAACACACTGTTCATCCTCTATATTTCCCTGAAATGCAGCATCACGTAACGAGTCCTCTAGACTACCGTTCGTAATCACACTGCCCACAAAACATGGAGAACCCCGCTCTACGGCTGGCGATATCTCATTTAAAGTACAAATTACACCTACAATACTACTTCTCTTAATATGGTCATTGAACGCTACTTCTACTTCAGAATCACCCCATTTAAATTTCAAACTCCCTACATCATAACATAGGTTACCAGACACTCTACTTAGCCACTCTGAACCCAAGATAACACTGAATACTAAATTTGGAATTACAAGGCAAATCTGCTTCTCTACATGATTATTAATTTTAATGTCTACTAAGACTTGCTTAGAAATTACTTTAGATCTCTTCCCAACAGCTGTGATAACAAAAGTGCTTTTAATTGGCATCTCCTCAAAATTTACTCCAGTTCCTTTCATTTTATCATAAAATGCACTACTTATGCAACTCTTCATACAACCACTATCAATTAAAACATCTGTGTACGCCTCGGACACGTTAAATTTAACTATGGCGCTCTTACTAACCACTTCCTGAATAATACCTTCATCATTTAGTTCATGTAATAATTCATTTCTTACATTTAGGTCATAGGGTTCCTGTATAATTGTATGGACAGGGCATGCTACAGACTGAGATTCTGACCTTACTTCGCAGCCTGGTTCGCGTTTAAAGAACCGCTACAGCTGGCTGTAGTACTACTAACTACTGCACTGGTCTGGTTGTTCTGGGCTGTGTTGTCATTGTTTGGCTGTATATTACTACCACTAGGCTGTCATCTTCCTTGACCCCTATTCTGGTTGTAATTATTGTCATTATAATTTCTCCCTTGATTTCCCCTGAAATCATTGTTTCTCCCTTGATTTCCCCTGTAATCATTGTTCCTCCCTTGATTTCCCCTGAAATCATTGTTCCTCCCTTGATACTGATTACCCTAGCCATTTCCTCTGTTCTGATTTAGCTGATTATTATTATTATTATTTCTATTTTGAGCGTTGGCCCCTTCGCCACCGTTCCCTTGAACTTCCTGATGGCTGGCTTCATTAGGCCTATTATTATTATTACCCTGGTTTCTATTGAAATTATCCTCATAACCCCCTCTCCCTAGTGCATCAAATGTGCTTTACAAATTTTCTACTTGTGATATAGTCTTTACATTCTGGATACAAGCAGCCTCCTTGATCCTATAGGGAAAGTGCCTAAGTAGCAACCTCACCACATCACTTTCCTCCTTCAAGCCATCCAGATATTTACACACTAATACCTGCCCTAAAAAGTATTCGGCCATGGTGGAGCTTCCTTTAGGGTTATATTTACCACACACTACTCCCTCACGATTCTGCGACTGAATAACCTCTTTCCAGAACTTTTCACAGAATTTCATTTTAAAATCATTAATATCAGTAAACTTGTCTCTGTAGACAGCAAACCAATTCCTCGTTTCCCCCACAAACACTTGTTCTAAAATTTCAACAACCTGGCACCACTCAATACTACCATTTTCCAACCTCTCCCCGAATTTATTTTCTATAGTATTCATGAACTCCATTGGGCACCCCTGTCGATTGCTGAACTTACCCAGTTCTACCTCCCTGTGTGTGCTATTCACAAAAACTGGCCTATTCTGACTATTTTCTTGCCTGATCCTAGCTTTTAATTTTAATTCTAATTCTGCGATTTTCTCCTCAGCCTTCCTCTCAATACTGTTTACTGTTACTTTAATGTTTCCTTCTGATTCTTCTACTTTATCATATAGCTTTGCTTGTTTCTCCTCAATCTTGCTAATGCTCTCTCTATTACTCTCTCTTAAATCATTTACTTCTGCAACTATTTGCGAGTGGACTTTCTCAATTCTACCCCCCAGCTGTTCCTTAACCTCTTTAGTTGCTACCTGAATTTTGTCAATTTCTCCCCCCAATTGTTTTTTGACCTGCAGTGTTTCCAGTTGCACTAGTTCTTTTAAATTTTCAGCCTGTGTACTGATTCTAATTTCTAACTCCTCCTGTACTTTTCCTAATTTTCTGTCTACATCTGCAATAATCTCTTTAGCCTTCTCTTCCATCACCCCCCTGATCTCACCTCTTATCAGTTCGAATTTATCACTAATTTCCCTACTTTTTTGTTCTAGTTTAGCGTTGTTTTGTTCCAGTTAAGCATTTAAAGCGTCTGTACTTTCTTTATTTTCCCTACTGTTTTGCTCTAGTTTAGCGTTGTTTTGTTCCAGTTTAGCATTTAGAGCGTCTGTACTTTCTTTATTTTCCCTACTGTTTTGTTCTAATTTGGCGTTTAAGGCATCACTACTAACTTTGTTCTGATACATAAACTCGAGAAGTAAAGTTTTTAATTCTGGTTGGCCGCCTACACTCCCTGTTTCAGTATCGGGATTTACCTCCGCTACCCCGGTACTACCATCACTCGACATACTGCTCGTATCATCACTCTCCAGTTGATGACCACTACGTAACCTCATCTGTCTTTCTTTCTCATCCCCCATAATGATATACACTGATAAAGACAAATAACCCCCAAAATACAGGCACAGAAATATATACCCTTCTCCTTCCACAAATGTTATTAGGTTTTCAGCCCCAAGTTGTCGGCGACAAATGTAACGGTCTTGGTTTGCTCCACGTTGAGCGTACAAATGAAACGCTTTGACTGGTCCTTACTGTTGGGTGATAAAATGTGATTGTTGACCTTTGCCTAAGCTATGTTGTTTTAATGGGCGCCAAGACCTCAACGCAATGTTGAAATCTAAATTTGTATTTAACAACGTCTAGCTCTGGCAGAACACCTTCAAGACTCTATTCACTCAGATCGTGGTATGATTTGATCATTAACCCAACAACAATTGTATCAGGAGAAGGAATTGGCCTATATCTAATGCTACCTACTGAAAGCAAAGATTGCATGGTTAAAAGAAATGAATTTATTATATATAACAAGTATTGCAAAATTAATAATAATAATAATTTTAAAATATATATATTGGAGCGTTGCGATTTTACTATTACCGATAGAGAATTACGTGAGAACGGAGTCTGATAAATTATTGATTTTACTCTTATTCCCAAGCTATGAAGTTACTGAAATATTGAATATAAAACAAAGAGAAGCGAGAGATTGCGTATGTCCGCGTCATCCGCGCTTACCACTGGAAATTGCCGAAGCATTTCCCTCGTACTGGATGCTGATGAGAGCTTCCCACTGTTTCCTGGACACCGTCATCTTCTTCGATATTTGATGATATACTGGTAGATTTGAAGATTTATGGTCCGAACCTCGGAACCAACACGTACAACCACAACGGTTAAGTTTCACAAAGATAGTCCTCCACTCCACGGAACATCGGAGCGACTCACCCGTGCAACCATACTTGGCAAGTTCTACACAGATTGTCCACGCTCCACGGCGCGCCAAACGATATATGCACTCGACGGTCTCCCACTCCAGTCCCGACTTCCAACTTACGTGGTCTCCGCTGATTGGCTGAGCACCCCGCTATACTCCCCTCCTTAGGCACAATACAAACTCGGCGGGAGGGTGAATTCGATTGCCGTTCCATACATCCGCCTTTTCTTGACGATGCGACCCAGCCTTGCGTCATACTTCTTGACAAGCATAAGCCTGTATCTGAATTCCCAGTGAGTCATGTCTCTCAATATACCCTAACTGACGAAACTCCGTAAAATTCCGCAATCACATAATTTTCTATGATAATGTCGTTCGTAATAATTTGCTTGATAGTGTTTTCTAAGACATAGAAAACCTATCTGTATGCTTATAATTTTATAAAATGCTCCGAAAATTACCTTAATAATAATTAAAATAAATTAAAAATAATAATAAATTAACATGAAAAATTCTCTTGGCTGAACAATTTGCCGCGTAAATTAATATAGAATGGCTTCCTACTGACTTATGCCAGTGGCATGAAAACCCCTCGAAAAACACGTTACATATTCGCCTCAGATCATCGGTTGATTTACCGTGACGACGGTCCATTATCCTATTATCCCAGACACGTTAATAATCCCCATCCAAAATACATATTACATAAATGAAATCACCCTAAATTACAGATATATACACTCATAATTTTTCTTCACGCACTTTGCGTCAAAGTTTGTCGTCACTATGGATTGCACTTTGCAACCAGTCCAATGTTTTTCATATAGAATAGTGTTCCACGGATATTTCCGCCTCTCAAATTTCTCTATGTTGGAAAAATAGACATAATTACTGTGTGAGCACTATGTATATGAGATGTCACATCACACGCATCAAGGTGTTCTGATATATGTATATCTCCCTAGAACTTCCTAATTTCACTGGAGGTTCCTTCCTTATTGTGAAATTAATCCCACTTATCACTGAGCACACGATCACACTATTGTGGCAGCGCATAGTGACCATAATACTTAATCTCTCTTTAAAACAGATGATATGAATATTGACTTCTGAAAAAAACAAAGAGTAAATGCGCATTACACATAATACCAAATATTTCTGTGCCGTAATCGCCCTGTCTTCTTAAGTTCCCGTAGACCATATTCTACTTAATACTAGTTCTCAACTCAGACCAGTTCTCCTCACACAAATAATACCATTGTACAAATTACCTTAAATTACACACTTACAAATCTTATATGGCGAGGCCGTAAATAGAAATCACCCATCTCTAGGAGACAAATGGGGATTCACCAGCGCAACCAAATTCTGGCCTTGGTGTATCGAGACATTTTAGTGCTCAAGAGCATCCGACAATCCCGTCATATTTCCCTGTACCTTAAAAACTCTCATTTACTTACATACTACCCCCCTGTGTGACTTCTGATACGCCTGCCTGGAAGACCACATCTTCCACGCACAAAATACCACACTTACTCATTTGATAGGCTGGCTCGCCAGCTAAACATCCTCACTTTATGACACATATTTTCGGAGTCTATGTATATTATACGTTCCGTATAATCTGTTTCCCTCACTGTTCTCCAGCACATATGCTGTTTTGCCAATACGTTTGGAAACTATAAATGTTTCTGTGTCACCTGCTTCCAACCTTGCCAGTGGCTCCCTTAAATGAAAGTCATCACGTTGCACTACCTACCTATTTCTCAGTGTCTGTAACGATGCCCTGTTGCTACTGTCCACACATGCGAACCCTACTTTCCTCTGGTGTCACACCTCTACTCGACACACTATGACCTAAAAATGTCACTTCTGACTGACAGAATGACGACTTAGACAGCTTCAAAGTGAACCCTGCCTGATGTAACTTCTGAAAAACTATATCTAAATGACGTAGATGCTCCTCAAAACTGCGTGAACTAATTACCATATCATCAATGTAAATGGTTACAAACTCTCCCGTGTCATCTCCTAATGCGATGTTTAAAGCCCTAATTAAAGCTGCTGAGCTACTTTTTTAACCCATAAGGTACCCTGTAAAACTGATAAAGGTTATATTTATGACTAAAAGCTGTAAATGGCCGATCTTCATACATAAGTGGAACTTGCCAAAAACTGGAACTCAAATCTACACAAGTGAAATACTTCTTCCCCTCAAATGTCTGCATCAACTCTTCAATGGACATGGACTTCAGCTGAACTGAACTGATTCTACTGTTAACTAAACGAGCGTCTAAACAAATACGAACTGTGCCGTCGGTCTTGGGTACCGTGATCAAAGAATTAACATACGGACTGTTAGAGTGCTCAATAATTCCATCTTCAAGCATCTGGTTAATTTGTGTCTCAACTGCACTCTGATAAGCGAAAGGTACAGGATATCTATGTCCTGTGAATACTGATCTATCAATAACGTTCAATGAATGTGTATAGCAATTGGCCATGCCAATGCGATCCTCAAAAACTCTCCTATTACACAATAAAACATCATAGAGCCGAACACACTGTTCATCCTCTATATTTCCCTGAAATGCAGCATCACGTAACGAGTCCTCTAGACTACCGTTCGTAATCACACTGCCCACAAAACATGGAGAACCCCGCTCTACGGCTGGCGATATCTCATTTAAAGTACAAATTACACCTACAATACTACTTCTCTTAATATGGTCATTGAACGCTACTTCTACTTCAGAATCACCCCATTTAAATTTCAAACTCCCTACAACATAACATAGGTTACCAGACACTCTACTTAGCCACTCTGAACCCAAGATAACACTGAATACTAAATTTGGAATTACAAGGCAAATCTGCTTCTCTACATGATTATTAATTTTAATGTCTACTAAGACTTGCTTAGAAATTACTTTAGACCTCTTCCCAACAGCTGTGATAACAAAAGTGCTTTTAATTGGCATCTCCTCAAAATTTACTCCAGTTCCTTTCATTTTATCATAAAATGCACTACTTATGCAACTCTTCATACAACCACTATCAATTAAAACATCTGTGTACGCCTCGGACACGTTAAATTTAACTATGGCGCTCTTACTAACCACTTCCTGAATAATACCTTCATCATTTAGTTCATGTAATAATTCATTTCTTACATTTAGGTCATAGGGTTCCTGTATAATTGTATGGACAGGGCATGCTACAGACTGAGATTCTGACCTTACTTCGCAGCCTGGTTCGCGTTTAAAGAACCGCTACAGCTGGCTGTAGTACTACTAACTACTGCACTGGTCTGGTTGTTCTGGGCTGTGTTGTCATTGTTTGGCTGTATATTACTACCACTAGGCTGTCCTCTCCCTTGACCCCTATTCTGGTTGTAATTATTGTCATTATAATTTCTCCCTTGATTTCCCCTGAAATCATTGTTTCTCCCTTGATTTCCCCTGTAATCATTGTTCCTCCCTTGATTTCCCCTGAAATCATTGTTCCTCCCTCGATACTGATTACCCTAGCCATTTCCTCTGTTCTGATTTAGCTGATTATTATTATTATTATTTCTATTTTGAGCGTTGTCCCCTTCGCCACCGTTCCCTTGAACTTCCTGATGCCTGGCTTCATTAGGCCTATTATTATTATTACCCTGGTTCCTATTGAAATTGTCCTCATAACCCCCTCTCCCTAGTGCATCAAATGTGCTTAACAAATTTTCTACTTGTGATATAGTCTTTACATTCTGGATACAAGCAGCCTCCTTGATCCTATAGGGAAAGTGCCTAAGTAGCAACCTCACCACACCACTTTCCTCCTTCAAGCCATCCAGATATTTACACACTAATACCTGTCCTAAAAAGTATTCGGTCATGGTGGAGCTTCCTTTAGGGTTATATTTACCACACACTACTCCCTCACGATGCTGCGACTGAATAACCTCTTTCCAGAACTTTTCACAGAATTTCATTTTAAAATCATTAATATCAGTAAACTTGTCTCTGTAGACAGCAAACCAATTCCTCGTTTCCCCCACAAACACTTGTTCTAAAATTTCAACTACCTGGCACCACTCAATACTACCATTTTCCAACCTCTCCCCGAATTTATTTTCTATAGTATTCATGAACTCCATTGGGCACCCCTGTCGATTGCTGAACTTACCCAGTTCTACCTCCCTGTGTGTGCTATTCACAAAAACTGGCCTATTCTGACTATTTTCTTGCCTGATCCTAGCTTTTAATTTTAATTCTAATTCTGCGATTTTCTCCTCAGCCTTCCTCTCAATACTGTTTACTGTTATTTTAATGTTTCCTTCTGATTCTTCTACTTTATCATATAGCTTTGCTTGTTTCTCCTCAATCTTGCTAATGCTCTCTCTATTACTCTCTCTTAAATCATTTACTTCTGCAACTATTTGCGAGTGGACTTTCTCAATTCTACCCCCCAGCTGTTCCTTAACCTCTTTAGTTACCACCTGAATTTCGTCAATTTCTCCCCCCAATTGTTTTTTGACCTGCAGTGTTTCCAGTTGCACTAGTTCTTTTAAATTTTCAGCCTGTGTACTGATTCTAATTTCTAACTCCTCCTGTACTTTTCCTAATTTTCTGTCTACATCTGCAATAATCTCTTTAGCCTTCTTTTCCATCACCCCCCTGACCTCACCTCTTATCAGTTCGAATTTATCACTAATTTCCCTACTGTTTTGTTCTAGTTTAGCGTTGTTTTGTTCCAGTTAAGCATTTAAAGCGTCTGTACTTTCTTTATTTTCCCTACTGTTTTGCTCTAGTTTAGCGTTGTTTTGTTCCAGTTTAGCATTTAAAGCGTCTGTACTTTCTTTATTTTCCCTACTGTTTTGTTCTAATTTGGCGTTTAAGGCATCACTACTAACTTTGTTCTGATACATAAACTCGAGAAGTAAAGTTTTTAATTCTGGTTGGCCGCCTACACTCCCTGTTTCAGTATCGGGATTTACCTCCGCTACCCCGGTACTACCATCACTTGACATACTGCTCGTATCATCACTCTCCAGTTGATGACCACTACGTAACCTCATCTGTCTTTCTTTCTCATCCCCCATAATGATATACACTGATAAAGACAAATAACCCCCAAAATACAGGCACAGAAATATATACCCTTCTCCTTCCACAAATGTTATTAGGTTTTCAGCCCCAAGTTGTCGGCGACAAATGTAACGGTCTTGGTTTGCTCCACGTTGAGCGTACAAATGAAACGCTTTGACTGGTCCTTACTGTTGGGTGATAAATGTGATTGTTGACCTATGCCTAAGCTATGTTGTTTTAATGGGCGCCAAGACCTCAACGCAATGTTGAAATCTAAATTTGTATTTAACAACGTCTAGCTCTGGCAGAACACCTTCAAGACTCTATTCACTCAGATCGTGGTATGATTTGATCATTAACCCAACAACAATTGTATCAGAAGAAGGAATTGGTCTATATCTAATGCTACCTACTGAAAGCAAAGATTGCATGGTTAAAAGAAATGAATTTATTATATATAACAAGTATTGCAAAATTAATAATAATAATAATTCTAAAATATATATATTGGAGCGTTGCGATTTTACTATTACCGATAGAGAATTACGTGAGAACGGAGTCTGATAAATTATTGATTTTACTCTTATTCCCAAGCTATGAAGTTACTGAAATATTGAATATAAAACAAAGAGAAACGAGAGATTGCGTATGTCTGCGTCATTCGCGCTTACCACTGGAAATTGCCGAAGCATTTCCCTCGTACTGGATGTTGATGAGAGCTTCCCACTGTTTCCTGGACACCGTCATCTTCTTCGATATTTGATGATATACTGGTAGATTTGAAGATTTATGGTCCGAACCTCGGAACCAACACGTACAACCACAACAGTTAAGTTTCACAAAGATAGTCCTCCACTCCACGGAACATCGGAGCGACTCACCCGTGCAACCATACTCGGCAAGTTCTACACAGATTGTCCACGCTCCACGGCGCGCCAAACGATATATGCACTCGACGGTCTCCCACTCCAGTCCCGACTTCCAACTTACGTGGTCTCCACTGATTGGCTGAGCACCCCGCTATACTCCCCTCCTTAGGCACAATACACACTCGGCGGGAGGGTGAAGTCGATTGCCGTTCCATACATCCGCCTTTTCTTGACGATGCGACCCAGCCTTGCGTCATACTTCTTGACAAGCATAAGCCTGTATCTGAATTCCCAGTGAGTCATGTCTCTCAATATACCCTAACTGACGAAACTCCGTAAAATTCCGCAATCACATAATTTTCTATGATAATGTCATTCGTAATAATTTGCTTGATAGTGTTTTCTAGGACATAGAAAACCTATCTGTATGCTTATAATTTTATAAAATGCTCCGAAAAATACCTTAATAATAATTATAATAAATTAATAATAATAATAAATTAACATGAAAAATTCTCTTGGCTGAACAATTTGCCGCGTAACTGAATATAGAATGGCTTCCTACTGACTTATGCCAGTGGCATGAAAACCCCTCGAAAAACACGTTACACTAGGTGTCGTGGACGGTAGCATTTGGAAGCGAAAGTAGGAACTACCTGAATAAAAAAGAGATAGCACACACTAACACATTCATCACAATTAACACCGGTTATCAGACAGATTTTACACACACACAAAGTACACGGGGCTACATGACCACGTTATCGCAGCCCCTAAACTAAGGAACAAAGCAACCAACCAACACAGAGGCTCACAACATTATTATTAGGGTCCGGATGTTGATGACATGTCATCTTTTTACTGAGGTGCCTAAAACAATGCCGAAGTATTATAAACTCCGGACGGGCTATCCCGTCTTTAAATATGTCATTTTTATTTTGCATATTTTTCCATTTTTTGCTATTTTTCCATTTTATGAGCATTTTTTAAGTTTGATAGAATTTTTTGTTCATATTTTAGAGAAATCGGCCTTTTAAGGTCATTTTCTTCCAATTAGTCATGTCACAGCTTTATATGAAAGATTTACGTCTGTCAGAGTTACGAAGAAGCTAGTATCTGATAGAAGATACATTAAAATGAATGAAAATCCACAGCCTGCTTCCAGTCTCCGACCGGGTCAGGAATGGAATGAATGAAGCCCCTATCTAGCGGCGAGGATATGAACTGTGCCGGCTGCCGAGGCCTGACGCACTCCTCTGGAGCAATGATTAAATGAATGTCAGATGAAATGAAATGATAGTGGAGAGTGTTGCTGGAATGAAATTTTGGCAGGGAAAACCGGAGTACCCGGAGAAAAACCTGTCTGCCTCCGTTTTGTCCAGCACAGATCTCACATGGAGTGACCGGGATTTGAACCACGGACCCAGCGGTGAGAGGCCAGCGTGCTGCCGCCTAAGCCACGGAGGCTTTTTTAAGATACATTAAAATATTGAAATAAAATATTTCAGTAATGCCATTAGTAGAAAATTTATATCTTGGACGAAGAAGAAGGGTACCGTTTTCGTCGCAAACCAGTTATTAGCGGAATGGAATGTTTTCTGCTCTGTTGACTAAGGTCAGCTGTGGCGGGGTAGAAAGGGAAAGGGGTGTATATTCTTGTCTCAGTTCCGCATAGTTCACGGCGAGAGATCTCGTTCATTGCCGCTTTCTCCATTTTATAGTGCTTTTTTCGAATTTTTAGGTCATTTTTGACATTTTTAAGTGCATTTTTTAATCTTTTTTACGGCATCAACATCCGGGCCCTAATTATTATTAATAAGGGACTCACAATTATTATTATTATTATTATTATTATTATTGCACAGGAGTTCAAAAATGAATTACCCTCCTTATTAATAATTCTAGCATACCTTAGACTGTAAATGTATTGTTATCTCTATGTAGAAATAATAATAATAATAATAATAATAATACAACATTCATCAGGGGCTCAACATAAAAAATGAACAATATTATTTATACTATTATCCTTCCGAGTTTCGATATCCATGGAACTTTTGAGGCCCCCAAGATACGAGTGATAATATTTATGCACTTAGCCCTGAGATGTGATAATAACAATGAAAGGTTTGTGAGCCTTTGAGGATTGAAAGTATTAGCCTATTAAGTTAAGATTTAATTATTGATCTCCTGACGAAATAGAGTATTATTTAATAGTGATACCTTGTTAGCGTTGAGGAGCTCCCTATAATTCTTTGAGCCCTTGAGGAATAATAATAATAATAATAATAATAATAATAATAATACAGTAGAGCTTCGATAATCTGGATTAATTGTGACCGGACACTGTTCGGATTTTCGAAAAGAACCAAGAGAAGATCGTTTGAATTCATAACAAAATGGATAACTTGTTAAAACTGTTAATAATTCACTTTAGTGGATACATAATTCGAGCAGATAAATAAAATCATTGAGTTACATGAACTTACTAGAGACCCGTCCCGGCTTCGCCCGTGAACAGTTATGAATGCATTACGTGATAAGCGCTTTTTTTTTCGATGTCAATGAACGACAACCTATACAGTGTGGTCCACTAGCCCCTTATTTTTTTCGAGGAAGGCAACCCAACTAACGCGTATATCACAGTCATCCTAAAAACATTAGTACCTGCTCCTTTACGTCGATTGTACAACTTTACCGTTGAGTACATCCTCGCGAATATAGTAGAAATCAATAGTGGCAGTGTTCTTTCAATGACCTCAAATATAATGCATGATTGAAACGATAAGAGCTCCAAATAACACCTTACGTTTGGACAGGAAGTGTCTACGAATAGATTCAATACGTGCCAGCACTACGCCATGGTTCTCGGTAGCTATGGTGGCTAAATCAAATTTGCTGGAGGAGCGTCAACTAAGTCACATGGTAGTAGGTTCGAACCTTGATCTAGTGCATTTTTGTTTTTTTTTACTTAATGTCGTTTATTGTGGATGTATTGTGGATGCATATCTATCTGTTCCAACGAGTGATTTTTGTATTTGGTCCTCAAAAGGACCGTACTTATCCGATGGTACGCAGCCAGATTGGACGACGACATAATGATCTGTAGAACGAAAGCATGGTATCCCGTATATTCAAGGTAGCAAGTGTTCAAAATTTTGACCACCTTTGTTTAAAGGAAAACTCGGACTCACTCAGACGACCCACATAACAAATAGATTTGTTATGTGGGTAGGCTCACGAATAAATACATCAGACCGAAACTATAATTTCTTTCAACGGTGTCTGTGCGAAAAGCGCTTGCTATACACTTACAGTAATAGTTAGTTAGTGAGGTTTTCAGGGGCAGAACTACGAGGTCATATGCCCCAAACATACAGTAAATACAGATAATTATAACATTATTGGTTTTACGTCCCTTTTAACTGCTCTGGCTTTTAGATACGCAGGGGTGCCGGAATTTTGCTCCGAAGGGGATCTTCATCGTGCCAGTAAATCTACTGACACGGCTCCCTCGCATTTGCGCGCCCTCAAAAGCCAGCTGACTGCGCCAGGATACGAACCTGCAACCTTGGGCACAGCAAGCGAGAACGTTACCGCTGAGCCTCGCAACAAGGCCGTTATTACAGAACGTGTCATATTATTATTCTGGGATAAATATTGAACTATTAAAGTTCTAATTATCACGAATAGAGTCGCCTCCGTTGCGTAGTGGTCAGCGTGATTAGCTGCCACCCCGGACGTCCTGGGTTCGATTCCCGGCTCTGCCACGAAATTTGAAAAGTGGTACGAGGACTGGGACGGGGTCTACTCAGCCTCGGGTGGTCCAAATGAGTAGAGGGGGTTCGATTCCCACCTCAGCCATCCTCAAAGTGGTTTTCCGTGGATTCCCACTTCGCTTTCGGGCAAATGCCGGGATGTTACCTACCGTACGGCCACGGCCGCCTCCTTCCCTCTTCTTTGCCTATCCCTCCCGATCTTCCCCTCCCTTCCCATCCCTTAAGAGGACCCTGTTCGCTTTGCAGGTGAGGCCGCCTGGGCGAGGTGCTGATCCCACCTCCCCAGTTGTATCCCCCAGACGAGATGTTTCAAGCTCCAGGACACTGCCCGTAGAGGCGTTAATGATGGGATCCCTCGCTGAGTCCGTGGGAAAACCTAGCCTGGAGGGTAAAATCGACTAAAAAAATAATTACAGTGGAACTTGGATAATTCGAACCTCAAGGGACCAGTAAAAAAAATCGAATTATCCAAAAATTCGAATTAAGAAAGTTCTTTGAAAAGGGTAGAGAAAATATATTGTATTACGTTTGCATAATGATTTACGTTGAACAAAGCAGATTAACAAACAAAGGTGCATTATAAAGACTATCGTGATTAACCTCAAATGTTTCAAATGATAAAATAAAACCAAAATGTACAATTCACCTATTTAACGACAGTACTAATCCAGCACTCTAGTTAAGTCTCTGAGAACTCCACTGTTTTTCAAAATAGTTTGAGATTTTTACCGGTGTCCTACAATTAAGTCTGTCAGCCATCACAACAGAATCTAACAAATTTAAGGAACGGGAAACAGAATCACATACGTAATTTCTACTTTCAAAAAAAAAGCCTAAGTTCTGTGATGTGGTTTATCAATGGTCCCTACCCCCTCTACCCCCAAAACAAATTTCAAGTCTCTAGGATGAAAACCTGTAGTAGTGGGATGAGGGGAAAGCTGCTCCACTTAGGAAGTTGTGAGACCCTGCGACCTTGGAATGGAAGGAGCCATGCTAGGAGGGCGTGCTTGGATTCGTTTTTTTCGTCTCGTCGTGCTCTTTACGGGAATGTACGTGTCGAAAAGGTGAAATGCTGGAAACACGGTCTTTTTGGGGTAAAACCGTGATTTTGAACTTTTTGCTATATCTCGCGAACTAATCATGCTAGAGGCGTGTACGACGGGTCCAAGGACTCGGGGTGACGTCCTCTTTGCTATATATCACTCGTTGCAATTTTAAAAAAAAATTGGGAAACGCGATTTTGGGGTAAACATGTGTTTTTTGTGATTTTGCCGATATCTCACGAACCAATAACGCTAGAGGCATGTACGACGGGTCCAAGGATTCGGGAAGACGTCCTCTTTGCTATGTGGTAGATTTTTTTTTTTCCACAAAATAATTCACAAAGGGCCTAACGCCATACATGTTGAAATAACGTTTTCTTTTTCTTTGCCTGTTTATAATGTCCATGAAGCGTGGCGGTTGAGAGAGACGATACGGCTGGGTGTGTGTGTGTGTTTCAACGAACCTGTCGCTGACCACGGTGGCTGTGTTCAATAGATCAATCGCTATTTCGACGGGTCGGTGTATGACAGAGCGAGGGTACGTTTTTTCACACCTTTTACCTTTAACGTGTAAACGGAGAATAAAGTTGTGCATTAGGGTCCCCAGAAAAACAGGAGAGCACCAATAAGTGGACTGTAAATAAGATTAAGACATGTCTTGTACTAGAACATTTACTGCCATTACGGACTGTACACACACATACATCAACAACAACTGGAAGCCAAGCACGCCAAAGTTCTCTCGTCTCCCGTCGAGCGCTGCAGAGCGAGCAATCGAAATGGCTGTCGAGTGATCGAGACGGCTGTACTCAACATACCGGCCGCCAAGAAATACTTACTTTCTTAACACTACAAATAACATAACAAACGAATTGCATCGAATCAATCACTGCACTATAGTCCAACATGTCTGTTTGAACAAGAAGTCTATATACAATACAATGTTACACTGAAACAAAAGAAACAAAACTGAAGTGCTATGGTACATTAATTACACTGCACTTGCTTCAGGCAGAGGACACAATTTCACAATAGGTCGTTTGAACAATCCCTTGGTAGTGCGTATGGTTGCCACACGAACCAGTCCGTCATCTCCAGGATGAACTTGATCGATCACTGCAATCTTCCAGTGTAGAGGAGGTAGGTTGTCTTCCTTCACAATGACAAGCGTCCCAGGCTTCACACTTGGGGAAGAACTGGACCATTTAGCCCTCTGCTGCAGGTGGTGTAGATACTCATTGGACCACCTGGACCAGAATATCTGAAGTTGTTGCTGCAGAATCTCCCATCTGGACAACAAGCTAAGCTTCACATTACTTAGATCTGGCTGAGGTAAACTTGATAAGGCAGTGCCGATAAGGAAATGGCCAGGAGTGAGAACTTCAATATCATTAGGATCGGAGGAGAGAGGAAGGAGTGGTCTGGAGTTCAGACAAGCTTCTATTTGACAGGTTAAAGTAGTTAATTCCTCAAAGGTAGGACATAACGTACCCATAACACGTCTGAGGTGATGCTTGAAAGATTTAACACCTGCTTCCCACAGGCCTCCAAAGTGAGGTGCTCTTGGAGGTATGAAGCTCCACTCGATGCCTTCTCTGCTGGTGAAATTCTGTACCTCAGTTCTCGTTTCTTCTGAGTCGAGAAGTCCTTGAAGTTCCTTCTTGGCTCCCACGAAGTTAGTGCCATGATCACTGTAGATAGTTTGGCAACGTCCACGACGTGATACAAATCTACTCAATGCTGCCATGAAAGCTCGTGTCGTAAGGCTGCTAACAACTTCGAGATGTACAGCTTTGGTAGCTAAGCATACAAATAGTGCTACGTAACATTTATCTCTTGTCTTTGACCTGAGAGAACCAGTTTTTACAAAAAATGGCCCTGCATAGTCTATCCCACAGTTTAAAAAGGGTCGAACTAATTCAACGCGAACACGTGGTAGTTGGCCCATTAATTGAGTTGAAGATTTTGCTCTTAGTCGGAAACATGTCAAGCAATTATGAATTATCCGTCTGACTGTCGTTCTACCATTCACAATCCAGTATTTCTGCCTAAGGGAGGCCAGAAGAAGTTGACAGCCAGCATGCAAGAGACGACTGTGTTCATGTTCAATTATCAATCTGGTGATGTGATGATGAGGTGGCAAGATCACAGGATGTTTTTGCTCATATGGCAGATTAGACCGTTCTAACCGTCCACCAACTCGTAGCAGCCCGTTGAGGTCTAAACCAGGATGTAGACTTCTCAAGTGACTCTTACAATGAACTTCTTGGTCTGATTCCAGCTGTTTGATTTCCATGTGGTATGCTAACTCCTGAGCCTGCCTAATGCATGTTGTCAGAGCATTCTGCAATTCCTTTAAAGAAAGAGGTCCAGTAGCTCGCTCTGTCTTCAATTTTGAACAATTATGTACAAATCTAAAGATGTATGCTACAACTCGTTGCAATCTCGATAAGCTAGAGAATCTTGTGACGAGTCCATCCTCGGGAGTAGTCATTAAGTAACATACAGGCTTAATCTTCTGCTCTGGTGGTTCCTGCTGCTCTGGGAGATTGTTTAATGTAGGCCAGTGTTTAGAATCTTCACCCAACCAAGCTGGTCCATTCCACCATAACTTATTATCCTTAAGATCCTTAGGATGTACACCTCGTGATATCAGATCAGCGGGGTTAAACTGTGAAGAAACGTGTCGCCAAGTAGCACCTTCTGTAATTTCCTGTATTTCAGCTACTCGGTTGGCTACAAAGGTCTTCCATCTTGATGATGGTGCCGAAAGCCATGCCAATACAATAGTAGAGTCTGTCCACAAGAATATGTTCGCAAATGTAAGATTCAAGGACTTGACTACCCTTTGCAATAATTGAGATAATAGCAATGCTCCACATAATTCCAGTCGTGGAAGAGATAATTTCTTCAATGGTGCTACCCTGGACTTGGAGCAAAGAAGTCTTACAGAAGTGGTTCCATCCTTGTTTGTGGAATGTACATACAAGCACCCTCCAAACGCAGCTTCCGATGAATCACAGAACCCATGAAGCTGTACAGTTACTGAGCGGTCACCTAGAATTCTGCGATCAATGTAGATTTCATCAATCCATGGGAGCTGATTATAGAGTGATGTCCAAGTTGCAGCCAATTCTTCTGATAAAGGCTGGTCCCAAGATAGCCGTTCTTGCCATAACTTCTGAAGAAATATCTTGCATAAAATTACTATAGGACTGATGAGGCCTAGAGGGTCAAAAATGCTGGAAACAATGGATAGAACTAGGCGTTTTGTGAAACCATGTGGATAGGGTTTTGGCTTGAAACTGCTAATAACTTGAAACTGGTCAGCAGCTGGGTGCCATACCAATCCTAACGTTTTAACTTCACCCTTGTCCAGCTGTAGTGGTAACTGAGCCTCCCTTAGCTCCGGTGAGACATTCTCTAGAATACCTGGGTGATTGCTGCACCACTTACGTAGTGAGAATCCACCCTTCTGTAGTATGTTTATCAACTCTTGTTGCACTTGAAGAGCCTCTTCGACGGTCGCACATCCCGAGATACAATCGTCAACATAGAAATCTTCCATCAATGATTTCTGAGCTTTCGGAAAGGCATGAGCTTCCTCACTGGCCAGTTGTTGAATGCATCTAATAGCTAAGAATGGTGCACATGACATGCCATACGTAACAGTCTTCAATTGATACTCCTTGGCAGGATCTGTCAATTTCTCTCTCCATATTATCCTTTGATATCTACAGTCTTGGGGATGTACCAGAATCTGACGGTACATTTTTGCTATGTCCGCAGTGAAAGCAATGGCATGACTTCTGAATCTTAAGATAATAGAGTAGAGATCTTGCTGGATGGTTGGGCCGACGAGTAGAAGGTCATTCAATGATACTCCGTTGCTGGATGCTGCAGAACAATCAAATACTACTCTAGTCTTAGTGGTCGAGCTGCTTGCCTTAACCACTGCATGATGTGGCATATAGTAGCAACGTGCTGTGGTATCTTCAGCAATATCCATATGACCCAAATCTTCGTACTCTTGAAGAAATCGACTATATTCTTCCTTCAGTCCTTGATGTTTGGTCAACTTCCTTTCCAACTGATGAAACCTCTTTGTTGCCATCTGCTTGGAGTCTCCTAGATTTTCTGGGGTTTCTTTGAAAGGAAGACGCACTACAAATCTGCCAGAAGAGTTGCGCGAGACGTGCCGTTTGAAGTGAGCTTCACAGTCCCTTTCTTCCTTAGTTCTTGGAGTATGGTGTAGCTCTTCGATTTCCCAGAACCTCTGTAGCTGCTGTTGGATGCAGCCTGCAGATTGTACAAAGTAAGATACTACCGGCCGCCGTGGTCCATGTAGGGGCTTACTGGAATCTGTATATTTACCTGCAAGTACCCAACCTAACTCTGTTTCTTGCAGAATAGGATAATCTTTAGTCCTAGCTAGATTTCCTGCGAGCTGAATGTATGGGCATACCTCTGACCCAATTAACAAGTCTATGTGACCCGGTTCGTTGAACTTCGGATCAGCAAATGGCAGATTTTTGGGTAAGTTCCACTCCTTGCTATCAATGTATTCGCCAGGAAGATCTTCAGTAAGCTTAGGTAGAACTAAGCACTCGACTGAGGTCACGAAATCATTTATACGCGAGCCTATTTGCACCAAAACACTATGCTTGGTTTCTGACGTCGTATTCCCAATACCCTGGATCGGTTTACGATCATGAGATCTGCGCAGCCTTAATCGCTGAACACAGGATTCTGAAATAAAGCAAGATTGCGAGCCACTGTCTAAAAGGGCTCTACAAGTCTGCCAGATCCCTTGAGCATCCTTGACCTTCACCAAGGCTGTGGACAACAATATGGACTGACGTGGTTCTATCTTGAGAGTACAGTAACTACTCGCACCATGCTGCACCTGAGTCACGTTCTGATTAGGGACGTTTTCCGACTTATCTACGTTTGACAAATGCTGGGACACATCAATATGCAGTAACGTGTGATGCTTCTTCCTGCATGTTTGGCAGTTACCAGCCTTGCACTGGGCGACTCTGTGTTGAGCATGTAGACAGTTGAAACAGAGATTATTACGCTTGACAAAATCTCTACGTTCTAGAGTAGGAACTTGCTTAAAATCTCTACATCTAGCCAAAGCATGTGGAGCGTTGCAGTACACACAGTTTACAGTTGTAGTAACATACGTCTGATGAGCATGTGGTGTTGTCTTACGATTGGAGGGTTCTTTACCTTTAGTGTCTGAGCTGCTTGAAGGCTTGAGGAGGTTGCTTGAGTTCACTATGTCTAAAGCCTTACATTTACCTTCTAAGAACTTGATAAGATCTTCAAGAGTAGGAAGAATTTCAGAGTCTACAGTATCTTCAAATTCTTTCCTAATGGACACGTGCACTTTCTCCAAAATCAACTGCGAAACCAGTAGGTCTTCCAATGGCACTGCTAGATTTAGGGCCTTAATAGCATTTAGGTTACTCAGAGTTTGGTTAACTAGTGCCCGAAGCTCATTAACAGAATCTTTGTGAGCAACCGGCAAGTTTAATAAGTAACCTAAGTGTGCCGTAGTAATCAGTCTTATGTTATCATAACGACTGCGAATAGTTTGCAGAGCAACTTCAAAATTACTGCTAGAAACTGGGATATTAGCTATTAACTTATGAGCTTCACCTTTGAGTGTAGAAAGCAAGTAGTGAAATTTTTGAATATTGTCCAACTGGTCATTATTGACAACTAGGCTATCAAAGGTGTCCATATAATGCTTGAAACCGGTCACATTACCATCATAGCTGGGAAGTTGTAGTGTCGGTAATCTAATAGCATTCCGTGTACTAGAATGTGAGTGAGGTGGAGTAATACTACCATCAGCCTTGTGATCATTATCACGATTGATCTCGATATTCATTGCAGCTTCGAGATCAAAGTATGCTGATTCAAAGGTTTCTCTTTCAGCTGCATGCTTTTCAATACCCTCAAATAGTTCTAACTGCGTTTGAGCACCTTCAAATTTATCTCTAATGTTAGGCAATTCTTTCAGTCTAACAATTACTAATTGAATTTCTGACTCACGCTGGAATTCAGTAATATACTTTGACATTCGTGTTAAACTTGATTTGGCAACGGCTCGTTGCTGTACGAGTTGCTTCCTGGTTTGTTCTTCCATTGCTGCAGACGCGTTACGAGTACAAAAGGTTCGAAAAGGGTGAAAACAAGGAAGGCTAGCTTATAGAATAATTAACTAAGAATGTGATCCTTAGTACTTAAGCATAACGGGCGCAAGGAGACAGAATAAACCAATAGGATCAAGGTTGGGAGCATAATCTAAGGTGCCAGTCTAAGAATGTTTCAACTTACTTGTTATGCAGAGATAAATCTTGGATCCGCCACTGTCATCCATGATGAGCTGAATAATACACTGTCTATGTTCTGCATGACCACACAAACTGGAGCTATAAGACCGGCAGCTGAACACGTGCCGTGGTATGTGTTGTAGGTTATGTTACGTATGTAACATGTAAAACACACGAGTTGCATTTCTAGACGTTCGTTAAGAGTTGTGTTCCAACGATTAGTGTTTTACACGTCCGAAGTATGCACGATGTCGTCTCATACTTGGAAGAATCCATTTCGCCACGAGGTGACCATGTGCTTTGTCCGCGTTCTGTTATATCGTACAGAGAACATGTCTTTCCAACGCGAATATCCGGTACGCGAGGACCATGAATAAAGTTGTGCATTAGGGTCCCCAGAAAAACAGGAGAGCACCAATAAGTGGACTGTAAATAAGATTAAGACATGTCTTGTACTAGAACATTTACTGCCATTACGGACTGTACACACACATACATCAACAACAACTGGAAGCCAAGCACGCCAAAGTTCTCTCGTCTCCCGTCGAGCGCTGCAGAGCGAGCAATCGAAATGGCTGTCGAGTGATCGAGACGGCTGTACTCAACAAACGGTAATGAGAACTTGGTTCTATGTTGGTCAAAGCGAGTACAGAAAACAAACTTACAGGAGGTGAAGGTCATTTGAGCTTATTGGAAGGCTCCGGTCTGACTTGACAACAGGTGACGCTTGAAGGTGAAATAATCTGACCATTGTGGTGGCAGGGAAGTGCGAAATGCATGTGAACTTGAGTGAAACCACATGTAGGCTAAACCAGTGACATCCTGTCTTGCTTCGTACGTGACAAAATGCAAGTCCATGTGAAATTTGATCTACCGCAGGTGTTCACCTTGGACGTTATCTGTCCACGTGCGCGATAACTGTTAACAAGTCACATCCTGTTTTGCTTCGTACGTGACAAAATGCAAGTTGACGTGAAATTTGATCTACCGCTGGTGTTCGCCTGGGACGTTAGCTGTCCACGTGCTTGATAACAGAATGGTCAAAGCGTGGGAATCGCTGAATCAGTAAAAAGTATGATGCAACTTGTCGGAATGATGTCACAACCAATAGATAGGCAAGAGCTGCAAACACCAGTGGTGGGAGGTGAAGGGAGGGAAAGGGGGGAGGGGTAATGTATGAGAGAACACAGGTGGAAAGAGAAAGAAATATGTGGAGCTGAGGACTGTACACATAGAGCTATAGGTGGTGTACAACATGTGTGAATAAATAAATTAAAAATTGCACAGGTTCACACAACATAGACTGTATTATTGACATGGCCAAGCACTCACATTAAGATCATTTACAAAATCATAAAATGAAAAATAAAAATCTTGTTTTGGAAATATCGTTTTTCAACATACACAAAATAAATATATAAAAAATTTGTAAACAACAAAATGGAAAATCCATGGTCAAGCACTCACATTAATATTATTTACAAAATCATAAAATGAAAAATAGAAAATCTTGTTTTGGAAATATCGATTTTTTTCAACATACACAAAATAAATATATAAAAAATTTGTAAACAGCAAAATGGAAAATCCATGTTTCCATATAGACAAAATTTTAAAAACCTTAAACGGACATTTAAGAAAATATATGCAAATGGGAAATTGACAAATGTGTAAATATGAAAATGGAAAAATCCATGTTTCCATATCATGAAATTGAAAAACATCAAACTGTCATTTAAAAAAATGCAAATGGAAAATTGACAAATTGCAATGTGTGAAATGTGAAATTGAACAAATGGCTATCATTATTTAAAAAAAGAAAAGAACATAGTGCTCTATGGTTGAGGTGTGAATCAAACCCTCTCTACTTATTTGGACCACCCGAGACTGAGTAGACTAGTTTTAGTTATCATACCACTTTTAAAAGTTTGTGTTAAATCTATGAATTGAACCCAAGAGCTTGTAGGGGAGATCCAAGGTTATAATATGTTAAACAGATAGCCTTGAATGTAGTGTGTGGTAGCTATATAGAAATGAGACGTTTCGCTCGGGGCAGGGAGGCATAGAGATCTGCATCAAACCAGTCAAAAGACTGACGACTCAAACAACAACATGTAGAGCTCACCAAAATAATGTTGTGTAACGGTAAATGTTAGTCAACGAACAGTAATGCATTACTAAAACCCATGACACGATACCTAAGAGCTTTTCTAAAATTATTTTAAAATGCCTTTAACCCTATATTAAACACCCAGTTCACAAGACTCATAACTGCAATGTTATGGTCAAACAAAACAAAATCTACATTTCAAAACAAACAAGTGGTTTAGTCAATGTATACTGGAAAAAGTTTTATAAACACTCAAGTCCGCAAAAATAATTAAATTAGTAACAGTCAGGTTGACCGAGTGGTTATGGTGTTTGACTTAAGTTCAAATTTTCTGTACAAGAAAGCAAGCGTTCGAATCCCTTACCTGATATAACTATTGCCTCAACATGGCTTGACCACACTGTATTATTGTGTACTCGGTACACAAACCATAAATAGAGTGTATTGTTTAAGGTCACTCTCTTTGCGAACATAGTCAGAGAATGTTGATGGTTAACAATTGCATTAATAGTGGGACATAGGGATAGCAATTAAGAAAAACAGACAATACCCATACACTATTTTTATTTATTTAATGTAAGTACTTGTACAATAGTTATATACAATCTACAACTCTCTTTTGTCTATTACTATCTAGTCCTTTTCGATCCACTTGCATATCAAGGGCAGATGACTTTGTAGTTCAGCCCCTTCAAACAACAACAACAACACTACTTCTTGCATAGTCTGTGATGTTGATGACTCTTGATGCGTGGAAGATGGATACAACATAACTTTTACAACAGGGGTTAAACGTTGCTCAACAAACAATGCACTATTTTGAGTAGCAACATCTTTCTCTTGTACTAACTTTTTAGCATTCTGATGATTTTTTGTCAATACCATTAGTGTTTTGTCTGGAGCACTACATTGATGATCACTCACACTTAAAACCACACTATTTCTACTTTTCATATTGCCTCGACATGTTGTTGACCTCTGTTTCGAGCATTGCCAGAATATTATTCCTTTTACATTTTGTCGTCTATAGTTATAAGAGTAGCCTTTATAGAGTACACGTTGTTTACCTCGGTTAGTTGGAGTAAGTTCCATAGTAGTAACTAACCTGTTAGTATGATTTGCACACTACAAAGGTTATCTCGGTTCTGGTAATAGAATTATTTAGCGTTGGCTTTTATATTTAATATGTACAGTTTAAAGTGATAGAAAAGTGGTAGAAACGTGGTAGCAAAGTGGTAGACAATTGGTAACATAGTGGTAGAAAAGTGGTAGCAAAGTGGTAGAAAAGTGGTAGAAAAGTGGCAGAAAAGTAGTAGAAAAGTAGTAGAAAAGTGGTAGCAAAGTGGTAGAAAAGTGGTAGAAAACTGGCAGAAAAGTAGTAGAAAAGTGGTAGCAAAGTGGTAGAAAAGTGGTAGCAAACTAGAAAAGTGGTAGCAAAGTGGTAGAAAATATTACATGTATTGTTAAGAAATAGTTTAAGCGGTTACATGGATTCATTACACTATAATTTTAGCATCACGAAGCTCATTTTCTATATCCAAAAGTTCTTCCTCATATTTAGTATGACCAGCCTGTTTACAGGTATGCAAGTATTGAAGCCGCTGGATTAGCTTACTGGGATTGTTCCAGTAAACAAATTTAACAAATGATCTTTTTGGGTGTAAACCATTATCATCATCATCATCATCATCATCATTATCATCATAATCATCATCATCATCATGGTTATCATCATCAATATAATTATCATCAATATAATCATCATCACTATTACTATCTAATCCTTTTTGTTCATCTTGCAATGCCAAAACCTTTGGCATAGTTTGTGTTGTCTTTGATAGTGTTAGAGGTTTCTTAGACGTTAACGACTGTCCTAACATGTCTTTTTCAGGAGATAATAAATGCTCTTTAACAAACAAAGCACTATCTTGAGCCACACTATTTTTTTCTTGGTCTTGCTTTTTTACCTTGGTTAGAGTATTTTGTCCATTTAAATGAGTATTATTTTGAGATTTACAATGATGATCGATTGAAATAAGTATGTTGGAGCCTTTTGTCTTAATCATTCCTCGACACTTTTTAGATCGTTGTTTCGAACAGCACCAAATAACAGTTCCATTTTTATTGGTTCGTTTCACAATATATGAATATCCTTTATAGTATGCGTAAGGCTTACCATACCTAGTCACTGATACTTCCATGTCAACTGTCAAGCATAGACTAAGCTCTAGTAAAGTCAACTTGGTAATAAGAATACTAGTTTAATGTGAGAGCAAATATGGATCCAAAGAGTTCAGGTAAAAGTGGAAGCAAATAAGCAAATATTAGAACCAAGAGTGGGGTTAAAAGTGGTCGCAAAGTGGTAGACCCATTACACAATAATTTCAGCATGACGAAGCTCTTGTTCAATTTCTTTGATTTCCCAATCGTGACCGATATGCCCAGCTTGTCGTAAAGCATGCAATTGTCGAAGCCGTTGAATTAGCTTACTGGGTTTGTTCCAGTATACAAATTTAACAAATGGATTTTTAGGTGTAAACAAAGCACTACCATTATCATGATCATTATCATCATCATCATTATCATCATCATAATCACCATTATCATCATGACCATCATCACTGTTACTATAGAGTCCTTTTTGATCCTCTTGCAATACCATTTTATTTATAGTCTGAGTTGATTTTGATAGTGTTGAAGGTTTCTTGGACGTTGACAATTGTCCTAACATGACGTTTTGAGGACATGATAAGTCCTTTTGAACAAACACTGCACTATCTTTAGCCGCAATATCGTTTTCTTGAACTTGCTTTTTAGCATTTTGATAATTGTTTGTAAACAGTAAGCGTGGTTCGTTTCGAGCACTACATTGATGAACACTCACACTTAAAACCTTTCCATTTTTACTTTTCAGATTGCCTCGACATTTTGTTGACCTCTCTTTTGAGCATCGCCAGAATATTATTCCATTCACATTCTGGCGATTATAGTTATAGGAGTAGCCTTGATAGAGTGCACGTAGCCTACCTTTGTTGGTTGTAATAAGTTCCATAGTAGTAACTGACCTGTCAGTACGATGTTCACACTACAAAGATTACAATTGTTTTGCTGATGGAGTGACCTACCATAAGCTTATATATTGGCTTATGTGTTGGCTTTTTGTGTTGGCTTTTTGTGTTGGCTTTTCGTGTTGGCTTTTGTGTTGGCTTTTCGTGTTGGCTTTTTGTGTTGGCTTTTCATGTTGGCATTTCATGTTGGCTTTTGTGTTGGCTTTTCGTGTTGGCTTTTTGTGTTGGCTTTTCATGTTGGCATTTCGTGTTGGCTTTTGTGTTGGCTTTTTGTGTTGGCTTTTCGTGTTGGCATTTCGTGTTGGCTTTTCGTGTTGGCTTTTTTGTATTGGCCTTTCATGTTGGCTTTTTGTATTGGCTTTTCGTGTTGGCTTTTTGTGTGGGCTTTTTGTGTTGGCTTTAGTATTGGCTTTTGTATTGGCTTATTTGACAAGTTATTTGTGTCAATGTATTTAGTGGATTTTTTTTTGTTGGTGTTGGAAAGTAGTTGAATGAGAGGGAATATTTAAAGACTTAACCTCAGCTCACTAACCTAACCTAACCTAACCTAACTTTACCTAACCTATCCTAACCTTTCAACTCTCAGATATTAATTAAATTCTGTGCATAGTCGAGTTGGAACCCAAGACCTCAGGGGTAAAAAAAAACAATTATTTTTGACGGCTTATTTTGGTAACTTATTTTAATGGCTAACCTAACTTTACCTAACCTAACCTAACCTCAGCTCACTTTGGATATTACTAGTAAGTGTTCATATCCTCTGCTAGGTAGCATGCTAGTAGTACAGGTAGTGCTCATATTTACCGCTAGGTAGCGGAAACATACTTTGCATGTTGCATGTGACACTTGTGAAGTTTAACCACATGCAAGACGTGCTTGTATAAGTTCTCTATTTAAACTCAATATACAATTAACCACTAAATGTTCAGAACTAACATGTATAACCATGTTTAGGGTATATAGGAGACCCTTAGCAAGAAAGGCTGTCTAACCCACGAGTGTACAGCCTTGTCATACGCAGTAAGCACCTGTTGGCAGAAAACAACAACAACAACAATTTGAGAAAGCCAACAACATATCCATTAAGGTATTTAAAGGAAACAGTTTTTTGTTGGCTTTCTCAAATTGTTGTTGTTGTTGTTTTCTGCCAACAGGTGCTTACTGCGTATGACAAGGCTGTACACTCGTGGGTTAGACAGCCTTTCTTGCTAAGGGTCTCCTATATACCCTAAACATGGCTATACATGTTAGTTCTGAACATTTAGTGGTTAATTGTATATTGAGTTTAAATAGAGAACTTATACAAGCACGTCTTGCATGTGGTTAAACTTCACAAGTGTCACATGCAACATGCAAAGTATGTTTCCGCTACCTAGCGGTAAATATGAGCACTACCTGTACTACTAGCATGCTACCTAGCAGAGGATATGAACACTTACTAGTAATATCCAAAGTGAGCTGAGGTTAGGTTAGGTTAGGTAAAGTTAGGTTAGCCATTAAAATAAGTTACCAAAATAAGCCGTCAAAAATAATTGTTTTTTTTACCCCTGAGGTCTTGGGTTCCAACTCGACTATGCACAGAATTTAATTAATATCTGAGAGTTGAAAGGTTAGGATAGGTTAGGTAAAGTTAGGTTAGGTTAGGTTAGGTTAGTGAGCTGAGGTTAAGTCTTTAAATATTCCCTCTCATTCAACTACTTTCCAACACCAACAAAAAAAATCCACTAAATACATTGACACAAATAACTTGTCAAATAAGCCAATACAAAAGCCAATACTAAAGCCAACACAAAAAGCCCACACAAAAAGCCAACACGAAAAGCCAATACAAAAAGCCAACATGAAAGGCCAATACAAAAAAGCCAACACGAAAAGCCAACACGAAATGCCAACACGAAAAGCCAACACAAAAAGCCAACACAAAAGCCAACACGAAATGCCAACATGAAAAGCCAACACAAAAAGCCAACACGAAAAGCCAACACAAAAGCCAACATGAAATGCCAACATGAAAAGCCAACACAAAAAGCCAACACGAAAAGCCAACACAAAAGCCAACACGAAAAGCCAACACAAATAGCCAACACAAAAAGCCAACACATAAGCCAATATATAAGCTTATGGTAGGTCACTCCATCAGCAAAACAATTGTAATCTTTGTAGTGTGAACATCGTACTGACAGGTCAGTTACTACTATGGAACTTATTACAACCAACAAAGGTAGGCTACGTGCACTCTATCAAGGCTACTCCTATAACTATAATCGCCAGAATGTGAATGGAATAATATTCTGGCGATGCTCAAAAGAGAGGTCAACAAAATGTCGAGGCAATCTGAAAAGTAAAAATGGAAAGGTTTTAAGTGTGAGTGTTCATCAATGTAGTGCTCGAAACGAACCACGCTTACTGTTTACAAACAATTATCAAAATGCTAAAAAGCAAGTTCAAGAAAACGATATTGCGGCTAAAGATAGTGCAGTGTTTGTTCAAAAGGACTTATCATGTCCTCAAAACGTCATGTTAGGACAATTGTCAACGTCCAAGAAACCTTCAACACTATCAAAATCAACTCAGACTATAAATAAAATGGTATTGCAAGAGGATCAAAAAGGACTCTATAGTAACAGTGATGATGGTCATGATGATAATGGTGATTATGATGATGATAATGATGATGATGATAATGATCATGATAATGGTAGTGCTTTGTTTACACCTAAAAATCCATTTGTTAAATTTGTATACTGGAACAAACCCAGTAAGCTAATTCAACGGCTTCGACAATTGCATGCTTTACGACAAGCTGGGCATATCGGTCACGATTGGGAAATCAAAGAAATTGAACAAGAGCTTCGTCATGCTGAAATTATTGTGTAATGGGTCTACCACTTTGCGACCACTTTTAACCCCACTCTTGGTTCTAATATTTGCTTATTTGCTTCCACTTTTACCTGAACTCTTTGGATCTATATTTGCTCTCACATTAAACTAGTATTCTTATTACCAAGTTGACTTTACTAGAGCTTAGTCTATGCTTGACAGTTGACATGGAAGTATCAGTGACTAGGTATGGTAAGCCTTACGCATACTATAAAGGATATTCATATATTGTGAAACGAACCAATAAAAATGGAACTGTTATTTGGTGCTGTTCGAAACAACGATCTAAAAAGTGTCGAGGAATGATTAAGACAAAAGGCTCCAACATACTTATTTCAATCGATCATCATTGTAAATCTCAAAATAATACTCATTTAAATGGACAAAATACTCTAACCAAGGTAAAAAAGCAAGACCAAGAAAAAAATAGTGTGGCTCAAGATAGTGCTTTGTTTGTTAAAGAGCATTTATTATCTCCTGAAAAAGACATGTTAGGACAGTCGTTAACGTCTAAGAAACCTCTAACACTATCAAAGACAACACAAACTATGCCAAAGGTTTTGGCATTGCAAGATGAACAAAAAGGATTAGATAGTAATAGTGATGATGATTATATTGATGATAATTATATTGATGATGATAACCATGATGATGATGATGATTATGATGATAATGATGATGATGATGATGATGATAATGGTTTACACCCAAAAAGATCATTTGTTAAATTTGTTTACTGGAACAATCCCAGTAAGCTAATCCAGCGGCTTCAATACTTGCATACCTGTAAACAGGCTGGTCATACTAAATATGAGGAAGAACTTTTGGATATAGAAAATGAGCTTCGTGATGCTAAAATTATAGTGTAATGAATCCATGTAACCGCTTAAACTATTTCTTAACAATACATGTAATATTTTCTACCACTTTGCTACCACTTTTCTAGTTTGCTACCACTTTTCTACCACTTTGCTACCACTTTTCTACTACTTTTCTGCCAGTTTTCTACCACTTTTCTACCACTTTGCTACCACTTTTCTACTACTTTTCTACTACTTTTCTGCCACTTTTCTACCACTTTTCTACCACTTTGCTACCACTTTTCTACCACTATGTTACCAATTGTCTACCACTTTGCTACCACGTTTCTACCACTTTTCTATCACTTTAAACTGTACATATTAAATATAAAAGCCAACGCTAAATAATTCTATTACCAGAACCGAGATAACCTTTGTAGTGTGCAAATCATACTAACAGGTTAGTTACTACTATGGAACTTACTCCAACTAACCGAGGTAAACAACGTGTACTCTATAAAGGCTACTCTTATAACTATAGACGACAAAATGTAAAAGGAATAATATTCTGGCAATGCTCGAAACAGAGGTCAACAACATGTCGAGGCAATATGAAAAGTAGAAATAGTGTGGTTTTAAGTGTGAGTGATCATCAATGTAGTGCTCCAGACAAAACACTAATGGTATTGACAAAAAATCATCAGAATGCTAAAAAGTTAGTACAAGAGAAAGATGTTGCTACTCAAAATAGTGCATTGTTTGTTGAGCAACGTTTAACCCCTGTTGTAAAAGTTATGTTGTATCCATCTTCCACGCATCAAGAGTCATCAACATCACAGACTATGCAAGAAGTAGTGTTGTTGTTGTTGTTTGAAGGGGCTGAACTACAAAGTCATCTGCCCTTGATATGCAAGTGGATCGAAAAGGACTAGATAGTAATAGACAAAAGAGAGTTGTAGATTGTATATAACTATTGTACAAGTACTTACATTAAATAAATAAAAATAGTGTATGGGTATTGTCTGTTTTTCTTAATTGCTATCCCTATGTCCCACTATTAATGCAATTGTTAACCATCAACATTCTCTGACTATGTTCGCAAAGAGAGTGACCTTAAACAATACACTCTATTTATGGTTTGTGTACCGAGTACACAATAATACAGTGTGGTCAAGCCATGTTGAGGCAATAGTTATATCAGGTAAGGGATTCGAACGCTTGCTTTCTTGTACAGAAAATTTGAACTTAAGTCAAACACCATAACCACTCGGTCAACCTGACTGTTACTAATTTAATTATTTTTGCGGACTTGAGTGTTTATAAAACTTTTTCCAGTATACATTGACTAAACCACTTGTTTGTTTTGAAATGTAGATTTTGTTTTGTTTGACCATAACATTGCAGTTATGAGTCTTGTGAACTGGGTGTTTAATATAGGGTTAAAGGCATTTTAAAATAATTTTAGAAAAGCTCTTAGGTATCGTGTCATGGGTTTTAGTAATGCATTACTGTTCGTTGACTAACATTTACCGTTACACAACATTATTTTGGTGAGCTCTACATGTTGTTGTTTGAGTCGTCAGTCTTTTGACTGGTTTGATGCAGATCTCTATGCCTCCCTGCCCCGAGCGAAACGTCTCATTTCTATATAGCTACCACACACTACATTCAAGGCTATCTGTTTAACATATTATAACCTTGGATCTCCCCTACAAGCTCTTGGGTTCAATTCATAGATTTAACACAAACTTTTAAAAGTGGTATGATAACTAAAACTAGTCTACTCAGTCTCGGGTGGTCCAAATAAGTAGAGAGGGTTTGATTCACACCTCAACCATAGAGCACTATGTTCTTTTCTTTTTTTAAATAATGATAGCCATTTGTTCAATTTCACATTTCACACATTGCAATTTGTCAATTTTCCATTTGCATTTTTTTAAATGACAGTTTGATGTTTTTCAATTTCATGATATGGAAACATGGATTTTTCCATTTTCATATTTACACATTTGTCAATTTCCCATTTGCATATATTTTCTTAAATGTCCGTTTAAGGTTTTTAAAATTTTGTCTATATGGAAACATGGATTTTCCATTTTGCTGTTTACAAATTTTTTATATATTTATTTTGTGTATGTTGAAAAAAATCGATATTTCCAAAACAAGATTTTCTATTTTTCATTTTATGATTTTGTAAATAATATTAATGTGAGTAGCCTCCGTGGCTTAGGCGGCAGCACGCCGGCCTCTCACCGCTGGGTCCGTGGTTCAAATCCCGGTCACTCCATGTGAGATCTGTGCTGGACAGAACGGAGGCAGACAGGTTTTTCTCCGGGTACTCCGGTTTTCCCTGTCAAATTTCATTCCAGCAACACTCTCCACTATCATTTCATTCCATCTGTCATTCATTTAATCATTGCCCCAGAGGAGTGCGTCAGGCCTCGGCAGCCGGCACAATTCATATCCTCGCCGCTAGATGGGGGCTTCATTCATTCCATTCCTGACCCGGTCGGAGACTGGAAGCAGGCAGTGGATTTTTCATTAATGTGAGTGCTTGACCATGGATTTTCCATTTTGTTGTTTACAAATTTTTTATATATTTATTTTGTGTATGTTGAAAAACGATATTTCCAAAACAAGATTTTTATTTTTCATTTTATGATTTTGTAAATGATCTTAATGTGAGTGCTTGGCCATGTCAATAATACAGTCTATGTTGTGTGAACCTGTGCAATTTTTAATTTATTTATTCACACATGTTGTACACCACCTATAGCTCTATGTGTACAGTCCTCAGCTCCACATATTTCTTTCTCTTTCCACCTGTGTTCTCTCATACATTACCCCTCCCCCCTTTCCCTCCCTTCACCTCCCACCACTGGTGTTTGCAGCTCTTGCCTATCTATTGGTTGTGACATCATTCCGACAAGTTGCATCATACTTTTTACTGATTCAGCGATTCCCACGCTTTGACCATTCTGTTATCAAGCACGTGGACAGCTAACGTCCCAGGCGAACACCTGCGGTAGATCAAATTTCACGTCAACTTGCATTTTGTCACGTACGAAGCAAAACAGGATGTGACTTGTTAACAGTTATCGCGCACGTGGACAGATAACGTCCAAGGTGAACACCTGCGGTAGATCAAATTTCACATGGACTTGCATTTTGTCACGTACGAAGCAAGACAGGATGTCACTGGTTTAGCCTACATGTGGTTTCAATCAAGTTCACATGCATTTCGCACTTCCCTGCCACCACAATGGTCAGATTATTTCACCTTCAAGCGTCACCTGTTGTCAAGTCAGACCGGAGCCTTCCAATAAGCTCAAATGACCTTCACCTCCTGTAAGTTTGTTTTCTGTACTCGCTTCGACCAACATAGAACCAAGTTCTCATTACCGTTTACACGTTAAAGGTAAAAGGTGTGAAAAAACGTACCCTCGCTCTGTCATACACCGACCCGTCGAAATAGCGATTGATCTATTGAACACAGCCACCGTGGTCAGCGACAGGTTCGTTGAAACACACACACACACCCAGCCGTATCGTCTCTCTCAACCGCCACGCTTCATGGACATTATAAACAGGCAAAGAAAAAGAAAACGTTATTTCAACATGTATGGCGTTAGGCCCTTTGTGAATTATTTTGTGGAAAAAAAAATATCTACCACATAGCAAAGAGGACGTCTTCCCGAATCCTTGGACCCGTCGTACATGCCTCTAGCGTTATTGGTTCGTGAGATATCGGCAAAATCACAAAAAACACATGTTTACCCCAAAATCGCGTTTCCCAATTTTTTTTTAAATTGCAACGAGTGATATATAGCAAAGAGGACGTCACCCCGAGTCCTTGGACCCGTCGTACACGCCTCTAGCATGATTAGTTCGCGAGATATAGCAAAAAGTTCAAAATCACGGTTTTACCCCAAAAAGACCGTGTTTCCAGCATTTCACCTTTTCGACACGTACATTCCCGTAAAGAGCACGACGAGACGAAAAAAACGAATCCAAGCACGCCCTCCTAGCATGGCTCCTTCCATTCCAAGGTCGCAGGGTCTCACAACTTCCTAAGTGGAGCAGCTTTCCCCTCATCCCACTACTACAGGTTTTCATCCTAGAGACTTGAAATTTATTTTGGGAGTAGAGGGGGTAGGGACCATTGATTTACGTTAAACAATTTTTTTTGTAGAGTTCCTAGTTTCCAAAATATAGGATTTTCAAAATTCGAGTGTTTTCAAAAAAATATAAAAAATAAAAAGGTTTTATTACAAAAAATAAAGGTCATAAAGACCATTCGTTTCAGCCATAGCACAACGTTCTATCCTGTTTGGTTTTCAGGCTATAGCCTATTTTCAAAAACGAAAAAATTCAAAGAATTTTTGAAAAATATAATGCATGGTCAATAGGAAAGAGGACGTCAGCTCGAGTTCAACGACACCTCATATGTCAACATCCGACCATGGGTTCGCGAGATATTGGCTTGGACTAACGCGGCGGCCATGACACTCCTTGGAACTCTCACTACCCCCCTACTAATTAAACAGGTCTGTTTCTGTCCATTATACGATATATAGCCAGAATGGCCACCAAAAGTCTCAGTGGAGGGGATATCTTGTTCGATTTCCATAGTGACTGCACGTATTCCATTATACACCGGGAACTGATAAGCAGAAGACCATTGTTCTTTCCTGACGTCACTCACAGTGCCATATTTCGACAGGACGGATTTGAAAATTTCAGGGGGGACTTCGAGTGGGACATTAAATATACGCACTGTGGTAAAATTGGAATCCGCTGTGGAGAGCTTAACATTTGTCATTTCGCCTGAGTCATACTGAAATTTAATAGGGTCTGCAAAAGTATTTAGCAATTTCTGATAGGTAGATATGCTGATTACCTTGATGTACATGGTTTTTTCTTGCGCATTTAACTGGATGGCTTCTACTTGGTCGACAGTCAACCAGAGGGTATCGCTGATGCAGCGGTGAATTTCTCCTGGTGTGGGGCGAGAACTCTGCCTGTCCATTGGCAGCGTACGGTGTTTTTCCTCTGGTATCCGGACATGATTTTCAGCGGGGTTTTCTAGGTTTCTGGTTTTGTTGTCCTATCTGGAACACTACTTGAAAAAGTATTGTCCGAATGACACACGGAAGGTCAGTACACCCGTGGAACTATCGGAAGCACCGGTATTAGGAAACGTACACTCTTCCAATGCGGTCACACAGCGCGCACACACGTACCTCACTCGGCCACGACTAGTGACCAACTCACCCTCTCAACCACGAACACATGGTAGATGTCGCACACTAAACGTGCTGTAGTTACTGTAGCCGTCCCACCTCAAACGTTTAAGTCCATCTCAAAGTCTTCAATCACGGTTTATGGTGTTGATTTAACTTTCTACTATTACAGATCACGTGGCGTAAGCTATTAATTCGATCGTATTACGTGTATGTGTGTTATTTCAAGGAGCGGTAATTTGTATGTTAGTAGAATGAGCCATAGTATTTGGCGGGGAAAAGTTTAAGGTCAGTTTTTCTTTGCTAGACCCATGACCCAATTACAATGCTGTCACACAGTCAGAACGCAGTGCAATATCGACCATCGGGAGAAATGCGATGTTAGTTGGGTTTCATAAAGCTAAATAATAAGGGGCGGGTGGACCACACTGTATATCCATTTTACGTCTCGGCTCAACACGACTCGCCAGTTTGCTGCTGGCTGCATCTGGGGTAATAGGCTCGCCCGTTAGCTAGGCTGTAACTGGGGTGATAGACTCACCCCTAGCTAGCTCGTAAACTGTCGCCTCAGTAATTGAATGGAAATTGTTGGAAGAAATGAAAACGTAAAATCACTTATAGTGGGCGATGTATTGAAGATAGAGATATGCTCTCGCGGACATTTTTGTAGAACTTTTTATGCTGAACAATTATTACACTGTATATTGATATTTTAACGGTTTGCCCAGCGTTAGCTTAAAAGGCGCATGGATGCCAGTTCTTTTCTCGACTTTTTCACTGAAATCGTTACTGCTTGGCTTCCTTTGATCATAAATAAATTATTTTCTACAGTAACCTTCCTCGAGTTATCCTTTACAGAATGGTGAAAACCGCATCAAAATTCATGGAGTGGTTCTCGAGTTTACCCGTGACATCCAAGAATCGGGGACTATATTTTATACTAATCAGAGATAATGTATTTTAATGAAAGACTATACCTATACATAGAGCCTTCGTAGGTAATGTACAATATTAACAGAATACTGTACAGTATATACATCGTCAGAGCTCTCAAAAATTCTTTTACAGTATTGATTTTTGAACTGCAGTAGTGGCTCGCTTTTTTGCGGCCAAGTCTTTGATGGTAGCAGTAAGACGACCCCACCTGTCGCATCAAGGCTTTTGTTTGACAAATATGTATGTAGGTCTATGTATTCACTTCAACTTTTTTGTTCACCGGAATTGAATCCGGATTATCAACTGTCCATATTTTTGACGTCCGGAATATCGACGCTCTACTGTAATAACCAGAATGAAGTAGATTACATGAGGCATTGAGGGATGTAGTAGTGACAGTTAATAATAAAGTCTAGAACAGCGTTTCCCAAACTGTGGTACGCTCGTACTGCTGTAGTAGTACGCGGTGATATTACGAAAAATATATATTAGATACGTTACGAAAAATATAAAAATATAGAATATAAAATTAAAAAAATATAAAAACATTGATATGTTGCCGGAGGACCTTAAGGCCAAAGATAAGGAGCAGTTTTATGAATTGAATTGTGATTCAGAACTAAGGCAAACTTTTTCAAAAATGGCTCTTGTGAAGTTTTGGGTAGAGAAGCATGCAGACTATGCAGATATAGCTGACAAAACAGTTGGATTTTTACTGCCTTTCACTACTTCGTACTTGTATGAGCTTGCAAATCTACATCGCCTTCATCGATTATAATAAAGCCTTTGACTCAGTAGAGCACGAAGATGTGCTGAAGGCCTTAAAACAACAAGGTATCCCCATCAAATACATAAGGTTATTAGGTAAAATATACCAAAACAGCTCAGCAAAAGTAAGAACCGAAAGAGACGGAGAATGGTTCCAAATCAGAAGAGGAGTGAAACAAGGGGACCCTCTATCACCAAAATTATTCACAAGTGTGCTGGAACATCAATTCAGAAAAATGAAATGGAAGCACAATCACGGAATAAATATAGACGGCCAGAAACTGACACATCTAAGATTTTCGGACGACATAACGCTAATAGCAAGGTCAGCAAAATCACTAGAAGAAATGATCAATGAGCTGGACAAAATAAGCAGAGAAGTTGGCCTCACAATGAACCCCACAAAAACAAAAATAATGACAAATGGAATACAAGATCCAATTCAAGTACATCAATCACCACTAGAGTTTGTGCAACAGTATGTGTACCTAGGACAAAGCATCTCCCTGAGCAAAGGCACAGAGAGTGAAATCAAACGCCGTATAGGACTGGCGTGGAACAAATTTTGGTCGCTTAAGTTCTTACTCACAGACAAGAGACTAAAAGTAAGCACAAAAGCAGAAATCCTGGACAAATGTGTTATGCCAACACTACTTTATGGTTGTCAAACATGGTCCTTGACAGAAAAACTGAAAAATCAGCTACAGGTATGTCAAAGAAGAATGGAGCGTAAGATCCTAAATGTTTCTCTAAGAGACAGAATAAGGAACGAGGAACTAAGAAGAAGGTCAAACATACGCGACGTGGTAGAACGGGCAGAAAGCCTAAAATGGAAATGGGGAGGACACGTATGGATCACCAGAAATGGACGCATCGCACCACAATGTGGGACCCGAGAGAAGGACAAAGAAACGTGGGACGCCAAAAAACCAGATGGGCAGACTATTTTAGAGCTAAAGCAGGAAAACAATGGTCGCGAGTGGCAAGAGACAGGGAAGCATGGAGACAGCTGGAGTCAAACAGGAATCAACATGCACCAAACAGGACAGAAAGACAACGACAGTGAGTGCAACAAGACAAAAGCTCCCAAGAATGCTCACCTTCGGAGCCTAATCACGAGCACGTCCCTGTGCAAACAGGAGGCCTTTGCCCTTACGGGATGTCTATAGGCTAATTTTATTATTATTATTTATTATCAGGATGAAGGATGGCATCATTAATGAACTCCACCTAGTCGATCGTGGATGCTCCAGAACTTCGTATACCAAAAATTCTGAGTCTGGTCAGGGCCAGGGGCTTTCCACTTCGCCAAGTTGTTGATAAATTCCTTAATATCATTTTTGGTCGATTTCTCGTGCTGCGTTTGCTTAAATTTTTGGGAAGCTTGCTGTTCTTCTCTTGCCCAACTTGATTGAGGGTCATGATGAGATGGTGCAGAGTAGACATTTGTTTGCCCCAAAATTCTTGAATTTCTTCTTTAGTCGGATAGTTTTTGTCCGCAGAATCCTTTATCTTACCCTGAGTCTGATAGAATCTTCTCTCTGAGTTAGAGAAAAGGAAGTTATCTTTCTTCCTCTTCATACTCTCCCTATACTTTGCAAGTCTTATTATTATTATTATTATTATCTGTTGAAGCCTCCATGGTTTAAGTAGCAACACGCCGGGCTCTCACTGCTGGGTGCGTCGTTCAAATCCCGGTCACTCCATGTGAGATCTGTGCTGGACAAAACGGAGGCAGACAGGGTTTTCTCCGGGTACTCCGGTTTTCCCTGTCCAACTTTCATTCCAGCAACACTCTCAACTATCATTTCATTTCATCTGTCATTCATTTAATCATTGCCTCAAAGGAGTGTGACAGGGGTCAGCAGCCGGCACAGCTCATATCCTCGCCGCTAGATGGGGACTTCATTTATTCCATCCCTGACCCGATCGGTCGACTGGAAGCAGGCTGTGGATGTTCATTTCATTATTATCTGTTGCTAGATTTGGAAATTAGCAGAAGAATACAACTCGGGAGTGCTTTCTACCAACAGGTACTGTCTATTGTTAAATTCGTTTATTGTTATTTTGTTTATAGTAGATTAGTTTACCCTATTGTTAATAAATTTTGTTCAGATGGTTTTCCATTGTTGTTGGAGTGTGATTCATTTTAAATATAAGGAGCAGAGTATTGTGGATGTAGTGTAGGCGAAGCTGAATTCCTAGTTCCCGAGAGGTAAGTAAAGGTGAGTGCCCCGTGTAGTTGGTTGTTGATCCACAATATTCTTGGCACTGCTGTCTGTAAATCCCTAAAGGCCATGTTGGGAGCGATTTCTAATGTAGTATATGCCGGTGCAGTTAGAAATAGGCAGTTCAGCGGGGGCAATGGATGTTCCAACAGGATCCTTTCCGGATTATCGGGTACAGTAGGAATGGCGCCCTATGAACTTTGGGGCTACGAATTTAGCTTCGTAGTGTCTCTAAAGAAAGTTGGTTTGAACATTTCTAGTGAAAGAAATAATTACCAGACTTGTGGGATGTCTTATCCAATTTCGGATGGATGTGAGTATAATTATATAGGCTTAATTTAAATTAATATTAGGAAGGTTACACTCAGATAAAGATCAGATCTTAGAAACCTGAGAGAGGTGTAGTAGGTAGACAGTTTCGAAAAACGTCCTACGATGTACGATATCTATTTTATTTCACCGGTACATGACGATTGCTAAGGTCATGTTAAAACTAAAGCTAACTTGTTTTATGATTGTAATGGTAGCATTTTTCATTGTGGTAGTATATTTAAAGTGAATCACAGGAGAACGAACATTTTGAGTGAGTTTATTCAACATAGGGTGTAATTTAAATTAATTTTAAGGTAATTTTAAGTTACTTTTAGACATTAAGGTGCTCAAAAATATATATGGAATAGGACGTTGGTCAGATGTTGTTATTTTGCTCTGTTGTTGTTTATGTCTCAACAGCATTATATAAAGGCTTATTGCAATGGCAAGTGAGGATGTAAAGAGGATGTTGGAGGAGGTGCATGTGAAGCTGCAAGAAAGTATGCAGAGCAGTTTAAATATTGTCAAAGGTGAAATAAAGAAGAATTTATCTGCGAATATGGTCGATATGCAAGGTAAATTTCAGGAAGCCAAGCAGGACCTAGAACAACTGAAGCGGGAACGAAAGGAGGACCTTAACACAGTGATTGTTAAAGTTGTTGATTCTCTTACAGATAAAGTTGCAGAAAGTGTCAAAGAGAGTTTAAAAACTGAAATTCAGGAAGTTCAGACTTCATTAGAGGGTTTACATGCTAGTGCATCTAAAATGGTTGCAAATGTCACGCGATTACAGGCCAGCTCAAAGCAGATACAAGATGATGTAAGTGGTGTACGGACAGAGATCGGTACTGTTCAAAGTAAAGTCGATACAGTCCAATCTAAAGTAGACTCAGTACAAGCGGGTGTGTCTAATGTACAGTCCGATATTAGTTATGTTAGGTCATATGTATCCCATGTTCAAAGTAAAGTCGATACAGTCCAAGTAGAGGTATCCAATGTCCAAACTAAAGTAGATACAGTCCAAGCCGATGTCACCAATGTTCAGGTTGAGATAAATAATATGCAGTCAGATGTCACTGATGCACAGTCAGACATAGGTAAAATACAGACAGAAGTTAATACGGTATTTGTAGATGTAACAAAAGTCCAGGTGGACATTAATAAGATAAGACAAAAGGTAGAGGCGTCTAAAGAATTGTGTACACAGAATATAACTGCTTTAACGACACGTTTTGTTAACGATGCGTTAAAAACTACAGCTTCTCTGGTCGAATTAAAAGGTAACGTAGAAACTTTACGAACACAGGTTATTGACCATAATAAAATTCTTAAGGCAGATATTGAGGAGGACATAGCTGCAATGTTAAAAGCTAATGTAGTTGTATGGAAAGACGAGTGGAACAAATCCAGTGGGGAACATTTTAAGCAAATCCAAGATAACATAGAAAAGAAATTAGCCAGTACCCAAGTAGAAATTAATCGAGAGGTTATTGCAGTAAGGACGATTTAGGTAAAAGGATTGATACGCTCACTGAAAAGCAAGTAGAAGATAGAACTCAATCTAGTCAGGATGTGCAAGCTTTGAAGGAATCGTTAGAGAGTAAGACTAAAACGATAGAGGAACGATTAAACAAGGTTGTCACTAACGTTTATGCCATGAGTGAGGAGAAAACTAATGAACTAGAAGAATACGTATCCAAGAAGTTACAAAATCTTATTCTAGGAGATGTTGCCAAGCTTGAGACTTATAATGAAGATTTAAAGACCGAAGTAGGCCAACAGCTGAAGAAGATTATCGCTGAGATAGAAGAAAAGGAAAGGGAGAAGATAGATTTTGAAGATTCGAGGAATCAGACTAGAAGAAATAGCCTAGAAGTGGAAGAAAGGGAAATTAGGCCGGAAGAAAGATTATTCAGGTTTACGGAAGGTTTAGAGGAGAGGAGTAAAGAGCCCGAAAGTTAAAATAGAGATTTTCGACAAAACCTTCAGGATTCATATCCGAGAAACGAGCCGGTCATAAGGAACGTTGAAGACAAGCCGCGTAAGGTCAGCAACCTAGATAGTTTCACAGCGATAGAGTACATCAGAAATCTCAAAGATTACTTTATCGAAGCGCATATTCCAAGAGAGAGGGAAATGAAGATCGTAGAACGCTATTTAACAGATGGGCCTCTTGAATGATTTATAGCATTTAGATATACCTTCATGAACTCCGATGAATTCGCAGAAGCACTAATAAAGCGTTTTTGGTCTATTGAAGAACAAAACTCCCTACGCGCAGAAGTATACTCACGGAAATATTCAGGAACTCTTCCCACACGCTACGCAGACTTCTTCACGAGTCAGTTAGCCAGACTCAGATTTCTTCAACCCCTGTTATCTACAGCTCAGTTGATAGACGCGATAGCCAGGATGCTCCCTGTTGAAGTCAGACGTCTAATTATCTCGTCAGGGATCAACGATCTAGCAAGTATGGACGAATTGCTCAGAAAACTCGATTACACGAGCCCCATGCCAAATGTTGTTGCGAAGAAACAAAGGCAAGAGTACAAAGACATTAACACTGTATATCTTGACCAAACGCAACAGACAGACAACCCGAAAGAACCAGAAAAGGGAAATATTGGTCCTGAAAGGAATAATTATTTCCGGGATCGTAGACCAGAACCCAGATACAGGAGATTCCGTGGAGGTCGTCCATACCAGCAACAGCAAGGACGTAATAACGACAATAGCAATGGCAATAGTAGAAGTGGTTATTATCACAATAATAATAACTACCGATACAATAATAATGGTTATTATAACACGAATAACAATAGGAATAACCAAAACGATAATCGTAAGAGAAACTCCCAAAATGAAATTATGACGAAGGAGAAGTATGATGAACGTCATAAGGAAGGACAAGAATATCTTAAAGATTTAAGAGACAAGGAAAATGGGAATGGTGATAAAAAGGATTTGAGTATCAATTCCAAACCAGGCACCAGCAAAGGAGAAGGCATTGGAAATGGTTTTCATAGACGATATGGAGGGACCATTTACGTTGACCAAAATAAGTAGAATAGAGAAGAGGATATACTGCTGTACAGAACCAACAAAAGACGAAGAAGAAGACGTTGAAGAACCAAGAAGAGAAGAAGAAGAAAAAGACGTTGAAGAAAAGAAGAATAGAAGAAGAGGAACGGGTCAGATGAGGATAACTGCAATAAAACCAAAAGAAAGAGCGTTCAGCATAAGTAATGCTTATGGGAATAACTGTTATGAATTGTTTGATGATGAAAATAACGTTATTCTAGGAAAATTCAACGCTAAAAATTTAAAAAAGTATCATAAGAAAATAGGCTAAAATAATTCAATGTACGAGTTCAAGTGTCATACCAAAGGTCTTGAATTAGTATGATTAAAAACAATTTGCAACTGTTTTTAACTTGAGATGACGGAGGAACGCCCCCGTAAATTGAATTATTTAGGGACAAAATGAGAGTCTTTTTCCGTCCCCATGATAAAATTTAACCAGCAAATATAATTTCTGGAAGTGTGACACAAGAGTGTAGTGTTACAAGCTCGAGACTTTGGGAGAGCCCGATCACGTGATATGTTGCACAATGGACGCTTCTAGAAGGCTATATTTAGCATAGCAACAGCGAGTTTGGAAATTAATATTATAAATATTGTTATAAATTATGCTATTGGATCCCCGCCCAGAGCCAATGAGAACCGGTCTTATTGAAGACGGGATCAACTTCAATTACACATCATGATGAAATTATGCATTTAGGCCCTTAGAAGAAGATTTTCTTATTTGGTAATGAAGATAATATTAAGAGAAATTATGTCTGATACTTTAAAAACCACAGATCGGTTAATCTACGCAGTAATAAGCATTAGTAATCTACGCGCTAAAATTATGTTGGGAGATTGATATGGCCGCCAAAAATTCGACTTGGAGGGGGAGATCCAAGGATCGATATTCTTATTCCAGCAGACTTTGAAGAGTGATGAAGTGTTTTTACTGGGTTAAAGGAGATCCCAAGGCTTAGTCCGAGTGCGACGATTGTCGACTTGTGGAGACGCGAGGATAGCCAGGTGGAACGTAGAAGATCACCGCACTTCCATTCTACGTGAAGTTGCGAGGAACATTGTATTGATTATATCTCATCTATAATTGAGATCTGAAGTTAAATAAGCATATATATATATATAAAGAACAGGTCGCATACTATATATTGTGAAAAGTCGAGCGTTTTAATATTCACCGTTTCGACAATATAAGCCTGTCAAGTTAGATTTCCAAATGTGTTGGAAATAAAGCTGAATATCATTATAAATTGCAAAGTGAAGTTGACGAACGCAGTTCAAGTGAACAGTGGCGGAGAACGTTTAATATTGGCGCAACATATAAACATTAATAGAATGACAATTATTATTTGTCAAACGTTATCATTCAGCATAATTAACATTGTTGATATGATGAACTAGATAGTCATGCGCCAGAGACATATTCGATAACAGGAGTTAAGATACAACGATGGAGCTTAGTTAGACAACGTATTCTTGAATACAGACGTAGTGTACTGTCTTGTGCATTTTCGTCAGTCTACGAACACTAATATAACATCAAATAGCAATGGAAACATTTCATTCACTATTTATATGAATATTTCCATAATTATATTCCAATGATGAAGCTGATACATATTTACGACGGAGAATGGAGACTTTACAGAAGAGATTTGTCAAGATGCTAGGGAAAGGTAGCCCAACAACACAGAAGAATTTGCCAGAAGGATGTCGTTCGAGCCCATGCGAATGTTGGTGAATTCCAGAGAGAGACGTTTCTTATCTCTGAGGTCGCAGATCCGAGGTTCGAATGCAGATCCATCTCGGTGTCTTGTACTGAGGAAACATCTAAAGTATTGTGGGAATACTTACATAGATCTTCAAGTTTTCGTCCAAATAAGGTATTAGTGTATCTCATTGTTATAGAGAGCTTGATTAGTAACATTCTGAGCCAGCGATCTTATTCCATATTTTCAGCGATCTTATGCCATATATTTCTATATTTCCACATTTCATGTATTTCAATGCTTTTATGTATTTCACACTTCAGATGTATGTTGAGATTTTTATGCTGCAATATTATTTAGAAGATGATTGCATTTCATCTATTTTTCAGTTTTATTCAACGGATCAGTTGTGGAACTGACATTAATTTTTTTTTGAGTAATCATATTGCCTCATAGGAGACTAGTCGTTTCGACTCTGGAATTTTAATAATTTCATTTAAACCAAGTATTCTGACGTTGTGTCATAGCATCAAATTAAATTATTATTAAATTTAATTTGATCACTTTAATGTAACGACATATAACTTCAAGAAAAGAAGAAACATCGAATGCTATTTTTATATCATTATTGTACATAAACTATCGACGGTCTAAGAAATACTAGTCGTTTGATAAGACCGAAGTGTTAATTCCTATGAACATTCTTTGTGTAGAGTGGAAAAGCATTACGACATTGACAAACCTTTTTTATTATTTGTAAAGCTAAGAACTTTGTTCATTTAATATGCTAGAGTAAATACCTTTTGATAGAAGATTATTCAAATCTTTGGCTAGGAATTCAAAGCTAGTTTATCCCGGTCAAGATTGAATTCTATCTGACACTATAAACAACATGTGCGTTATTTTATCCTATTTGTGTAACATCACGTCATTTGTGGACATGATATTACAACGATAAACAATTTATAGCTTGACAAGTGCGATGAGACAGGAGTATTATTTTTATTACATATATTTGCGACAGATGAGTTAACAGTTAATTATCTTGTTGTGGAGTAAACTTTAGGAGGTTAATCACGACTGTCTAATATCGTTCATTACAATTGGAAGTTTCGTTTGAAGAACTCACTCATGTATAATTGTAGTCTAGTAGTCATGTGCAATGATACTGAGGGTCATGCCATTATTTGAGAGACGTTCCTACATAAGATATGTTAATAACAATCCCTTTTTGGTTATTGTTTAACATAGTAGATGATAATTGTTTATGCCATATATATTGTTATATGAGGATTTGTAGAGCTATGGAGTGCTCGTGCGAGGGAATTCTGCATTTTAAGGAAGTCAAAGTATTGTTGTTCTTTGATAAAAAGCCATGTATCATGATAAGAGCCGTTGTATACAAGTAGTCCAGTTCTTGTGAATTAACGATTTAGCTAGGTTAACAGGAGGGTTTCAGCGGAAATGCAACTTGAGAAAGATTGTCTACTCACGTCTAAAATACAATTATTAAATTTTATTAAACCCGAAGTGATGTTATTACGTACAGTTTACCTTAATTAGTCGACTGTATTATACCGACAATGTAGTGAAACCTATATAAGACGATGTGTAAGCAGTATATTAAAACCACAGAACGTTAGAGAAGGATGGTTATGTGAGAAACCAGTGTATATATTTAGCTAAGAATTATATTGAAACCGAGAAGTTAGAATCTCGAAAGTGTCGCGTTAGCAACACTAGATTATGGATATTATTATAAACATATTACATGTAAATAATTTTTGTGGAAATGATTTAATTAGTTAAATAATTTAGTAGGATTTATTAATCAATTGTTTTGGAACAGTGTGTGTTTATGAGCGGATGTTTTTGGTGTGTGATTATTCATTGTTAAGAGAGAATGTGGAACCGAATTGGTCTAGAACAATTGCGGAGTGCGAATGAAAGAGTGTATAAAATTTTTTAGAATGATTGTTTAAGAAACAAAGTAGTTATGTGAACTTTTGTAAGATATAAATGTTAATTTTTACGTATTTTATAAATGCACACACAAGCAGTCTCTGAGGGCTAGCGAGAATGATTCACCGTTAGCATTGGAGAGCGATGTCATAATACGAAAAGGTGTAGACTCACAGCCTTGTATTTATTGTATAAACCAGTTTCGAACACGGCGTGGTGCCGGGATTTCATTGATGAAACAAAGTTAATGCACGTGCGTTCTGCAAACGCAGGCTTGTGAATGAAACCATGTGTCTGGAATGCCATTAAGAGACTTCATTAAACGTTTTTATTTTTACGCATTGTAGGCCTAGAACAAGCCAAGATTTTATACTCATAATTTTTAATACAGCATTGTAGTAAGATGTAGAGTTGAAAGGAGGTGTGAATGTTTGCGTGTTTCTAATTTTAATGTCTATTGTTAAATTCGTTTATTGTTATTTTGTTTATAGTAGATTAGTTTACCCTATTGTTAATAAATTTTGTTCAGATTGTTTTCCATTGTTGTTGGAGTGTGATTCATTTTAAATATAAGGAGCAGAGTATTGTGGATGTAGTGTAGGCGAAGCTGAATTCCTAGTCCCCGAGAGGTAAGTAAAGGTGAGTGCCCCGTGTAGTTGGTTGTTGATCCACAATATTCTTGGCACTGCTGTCTGTAAATCCCTAAAGGCCATGTTGGAAGCGATTTCTAATGTAGTATATGCCGGTGCAGTTAGAAATAGGCAATCCAGCGGGGGCAATGGATGTTCCAACAGGATCCTTTCCGGATTATCGGGTACAGTAGGGGGACTAGTATGGGACAAGGATATACCAATTAAGGCTAAAGAAGTTATGTACAAAACATATTATGTTCCTATAATGACATATGCAGCAGAAACTTGGACAATGACTAAGAGGAATGAGAGCAGAGTACAGGCAGCTGAGATGAGATTCCTGAAAAGTATGGTCGAGAAAACGAGGAGAGACAGAGTGAGAAATGAAGATATACGGAAAGAACTGGGAGTACAGAAACTAAATGACAAACTGGAGCAAAACACATTGAGATGGTTTGGACATGTCAAACGGATGAATGAGTAAAGGCTACCAAGACGAGCACTGGAACGACGGATGACAGGGAAGATAGGACGAGGAATACCAAGAATGCGTTGGATGGACTCGGTGAAGTATATCATTAGAAAACGGAACCTGGATTGAACACCGTGTCGGATGAGGAATGGTGAAACGACAGAACGAAGTGGAGAGGAACCATATTTGCCCCCACCCAGTGTCAGCTGGAAAAGGAGAAATGAAGATGATGATGATGATGGTATTATCTGTTGCTGTTGTTGATAGAGGAGGATACCCTGTTGCCTTGTACAGGGCGCCCGAGAATGTTCTCCGCAGTGGGTACGTGCAGCTGTGAGTGGTTGAGTCATAAGTAGGGCTCGGATTCGAGCATATTTGCATATATTTTTCCTGAATAGTACACATTGAAAGAAGCCTTTCGGTGGTATTTTCACCTCTCTGGGACCAACAGAATTAAAATTTATCGAACATATAAATGCATAAAACCGCGGTTTTCAGAATAGAAGCATATAAATGCATATTCTTGTGGTTTTCGTCTAAATAGTTTGTTTTTCTTCGAATTCTCCCTCGAATTCGGGCCCTGACAATCCTTAAGGTTCGAAAACAGAAATAATTATTGAAAAGCCTATCTGGTACGAATAATAGAACTGCAGGCTTTTAACCTTTTGTGAGGTCGTTCTTGTCATTGAAACTTTTATTGACTGATTTAAGAAAATCATTCAAAACTGAAACATAGAAAAATTCTTGTTGTACAGACCAATGCATCTCTTCTTCATTGACTCGCTTAATTCTGAACATTTTGTAGATGAACTTTTAAACTGTATCTTTTATAAGAGCACTGCGAGTATATTGCATTGTATCATGCATACAATTAGAAAATAATGCTCGTATTTAAAGGTATGTTATTGGTTTTTTCGTTTCACTTTCCTTTCTATAGTTTTAACTGTGTTTTTCGAGCATATTCAGCATATTGAACCGCATATAATGGGGGTTTCGAGCATATCTATCGAGCATATAATGGGTTTATAATGGTTTTTTCGAGCATGTAATGGGTTTTCGAGCATATCTATCGAGCATAAAACACATGGTTTTCGAGCTTATCTGGAGATTTTATCGAGCATATCGATCCGAGCCCTAGTCATAAGTTTTAGTTGGCTGCACTGCACTGTGTCCTTCAAAGCGGGACTTCCCCGTGTGAGCTGTCGATGTGCATCGCGATAAGCGTGCGAGCCTGCAGGTCTTCAGCCTGTATTACAGTCAGCGAGCGTTCGGATAGATTATTATTGGAAGAGTGCAACAGTATACAAGCGGTAATATTTACCACTGAAGAGAGAGGTTTTTTTTTGTGTGGAATACTGGAATACTTTTTTCGCGTAGGCAATCGGTTTACAGAAAATGTAAAATTAAGATTTCAGACGCGGTTTCCTAATTCAAAGTGTCCAAACCGTGATACCATTCGGGATTTGGTAAGTAAATTTCGTGTGACTGGCTCAGTTCACGATGTACCGGGAACCGGCAGGCCTACGCTTTTAACAGACGAAAAACTTGATGAAATCTCCGATATAATGCTGCGAAGCCCAAGTAAATCAACACGAAAATTAGCTCAACAAACAGGAATCTCCAAGTCGACAGCACATAAAGCTGTAAGAGACAAGCTACAGTTGTTTCCTTATAGTGGGCGATGTATTGAAGATAGACATATGATCTCGTGGACTTTTTTGTAGAACTTTTCATGCTGAGCAATTCTTACACTCATAGTATTTAGATATTGTTAACGGTTTGCCCAGCGTAAGCTTACAAAGCGCTCGGACGCCAGGTTTTTTTTTAATCGACTATTCCACTAAAATCGTTACTGCTCGGCTTCCTTCGATCATACATAAATTATTTTCTACATAAATCATACTCGATATATCCTTTACAGAATGGTGAAAACCGCATCAAAATATATCCAGTGGTTCTTGAGTTTACCAGTAACATCCAAGAAACGGGGACTTTGTTTTATACTTAGTAGAGATGATGCAAGCGGCAGCCGTGCTACCAACGTAACTGCTGTAGCTAGCTCTTGCAAACGCATGTAGGCGCTGCGGAGAATATTTCCGGACTCACTGTATATTATGAGTATTATTATTACGAGGGAAGTTCTGAAAGTAAGTTTCGTCATTTTATTGCACGAGCAGATGGTACACCAAGTGACACAAACAATCACCATAAGAATCCACACCTAATGGCTGGTTGAACGACGGAAGGAGCGTCAACGGAGGGGGAATGAAGCATGCGCAGAGCGCCGATGAAGAGAGAGGAGCCGTAGACCGGCGTGCCCGATGTCATTCGAGTACAACTCACGATGGCAGACAGACGTGGTCGCCAATGAAAGTGCGTGCTGTTATCCGGCATGAATGGGCACGTGGGACTAGAGTGTCAGTCATCCATGAAAGCCTACAGAACGTGCATGGTGAAGCGGTCATGTCTCGTCGAATGGTTGGTCGCTGGTGTTGCATGGTCAGTGAAGGACGGCAGACTGTGTGGGATGAAGATCGAAGTAGTCGTCCCTCCACATCCACGAATGAAAACGACGTTGCTCGAGAAGGCCTACAGGACATGTTATTAGCGGACATGTGCATAACGGTGGCAGTCGTGGCGTCCACACTGCGTATTAGTCGTGCCCGGTCCTATCACATGCATTGAAAGCCGCACTCTCGGGACGTCACTTCCTTGCAATTCCTTGCATCGCAGGGCACAGAGTTTTACCAGAGTGGTTTCTTCAAACTGATTGCACGCTACGCCAAGTGCCTCAATGTCAGTGGCGACTATGACAAAGAATAACTTAGTGCAAGGTGTATAGTTCATGAAGCTTTGGTGTATGTCAGTTTGGCAATAAAGGGTCCCTGGGGGAAGAATGACGAAACTTATTTTCAGAACTTCCCTCGTTTATAATAAACATTATTATTATTTGTTGATGTTGTTATTGTTGTCGTTGAAGGAGGATACACTGTTGCCACCTGTGTTGATACGGAGAGGCCCGTTGCTAGCACGGAATTACAGTAGTTCATGAATAACTCATGCTGAACGAAATATTAATAACACATGGGCTTCTTTTCCTGATTGACGTTTTCAGACATAAATACCGTAAAGTGATCCCCAGTTTACTGGGAAGATCCGGGCGCAAGAGGAAAGAAAATCTACAAGAAATTATCATATACATATCGTTAACATGACGTCTCGTGCACCACGATACACGCCGAGGAGCGAGCAGCCTGTTTGCGTAAGACATAGGCTACTTTGTACGGTATGTATTTAGTGAGATATAATAATACTTGGCGTTCCAGTGTCCTGATGTCCCCACAAACAGCACCCGGCTTTACATCATTGAGGTGCTGGATTTAAATGTAGCAACCATTATCGTGTTGGAAGATATTTTTCAGCGTTGCCTTTGTAAACAAAATGTATGCTTTTCAGTCGGTCAACATGATTTTACCCAATTGTAATGGGTGTTGTGCCCTAGTCCTGACAAAAATTACATGAAAATGATAAATTCACTTAGATACACTGAAGAAAATGGAAATTGAAACACCCAGAAGGAGTGGTGCTACATTGCTGCACTTGAACATGCAGGACGAGTGTTCGGATGTGATTCGATGATTACACTTTAAGGTCCCTCTGACCGCAAGTTTGGACAACAATCAATACAGGATGTGCCCACCACGAGCTGCAATACATTGATGAATTCGGCGAGGCATGGAATCAATAAGGCCCTGGATCGCTTCCTGAGTAATTGTGGCCCATGCTTGCTGCACTGCACGGGTCAGTTGTTCCAGAGTTGTGGGTGGCTGAGGACGGTTGTCCAGTTGTCGACCCATCATGTCCCACACATGCTCAATAGGACTGAGGTCCGGGGATCTGGCGGGCCATTCTAAGGTTGTGATGTCGTGGAGAGCTTCTCTGGAAATGCGTGCAGTGTGAACCCGGGCATTGTCCTGCTGAAACTTCCCATTAGCAATGTTCACCATCATATGGACAACCACTGGATTGAGTACCCTATCAACGTACTGTCGAGCAGTCATAGTGCCCTCAACAAGCACTAATTGTGATTTCACATTAAATCCAATAGCTCCCCAGACCATATTGCTTGGTGTTGGCCCTGTGTGCCTCTCGACAATAAGGTCTGGGCGGCTCCTCTCCCCGGTACGTCGGCGCACACGATTCCAGCGATCACTGCGGGCAAGACAGAAGCGCGATTCATCACTAAAGACGACCCTATACCATTCGTCGACCCACGTCGATCGTTCTCGACACCAGGCCATCCTTACACGTCGCTGTTGTGGGGTCAATGGAACACCTTCTGCAGGGACACGGGATCGTAAGCCAGCTGCACGCAGGCGATTACCAACTGTTTGTTGTGTAACGTGGGTGCCACAGCTGCTCGAATTTGTGCTGCTGTTGCATGGGGTTCCATCTGGGCCATCCGAATGATGCGGCGATCCTCTCTCACAGTTGTCTGTCGCGCTGGTCCTGTGCCAGGTCTACGAGTGTGGGTACCTTCATTTGACCACTGCTGCCATACACGTTGTACTAGATGCCTGTCGGCCAACACGTGCAGCGACAGTCCTTAGCGACAATCCAGCCTCACACAGCCCAATTATCCGAGCCCTCTCAAACGGCGACAGTTGTTGATAGCGTGCTCTTCTCTGTCGTAGAGGCATGTTTGACGGGGAACAATTCACTGCACAGACTGCAAGTCAACTACGCTACACCAGAGTCCGTATACTGGAGTTGATTCCTCCGCGACCAATCATGTGGGGAGACCTGTAGCAACAATCCAATGGGCCTGAAACTTTGATCGTTTACATACCTACATGGCATCGTCCCATATCTTGAAAATCAACACAAACGACCAATGCCTTCATGGTGTTGCAATTTCCATTTTCTTCAGTGTAACTAGTTTCGATCGCCAGTCCACCTCCTGATGTAGCTGCTAGCGTTCTTGGCTGTCGCCCCTGAGGTCCAGGTTCAATCCCCTGCTCTACCACGAAATTTAATTTTGGATTGAGAGCTGGAACGGGGTGCACTCAGCTCGTGAGGCAAAACTGAGAAGAAGCGGGTTCGATTCCCATCTCAGCCATCCTGAAAGAGGTTTTGCGTCGTTTCCCACATCCACTCCAGGCAAATGTCGGGATGGTTCTTAACTTTAGGCCAGGGCTTTCCCAATCCTCGCCTTAATTACAAATATACACACTATTACTGCCACCACAATAACACAGGTTATCAGACATTATTTATATACAGTATATACATGATGTAATACAAATGTACGACACAAATTGCAGGACACATTCCTGACACGTAGACGAAGAAATTATGTTGTATGAACATGGGTCCGAAAATGCTTTGTTTCCATGTTACACCTCATTGTCACCAACTCATTAATCATAGGAAACACACAAGAACAGAACGTTCGAATCATGGGGAACTTGCACTGCTGGCTACGTCTTGTTACGTTGTCATAATCGAAGATGCACCGCCAGTGTTTTGTTTATCATGGCCCTGTTGCCATGCGACGTACGGCATTGCTTGTTTACAGCTGTGCGACTAAACATGTACAATGGAGCACGTCCTCATTTTAGTGTTAATGTCCGTCGGCTTCTAAATAACAGATTTGGTGACGTAGAGGTGGACCAATTGCCTGGCGTCCACGCTCTCCGGACCTAAACCCACTAGACTTTTATTTGTGGGGTCATTTGAAAGTTCTTGTGTATCAAACCCCAGTACAAGATGTTCAGAGTCTGCGTGCCCGTATTATGGAAGGCTGCGAAACCATACGCAGTACTCCAGGGATACATCAGCGTATCCGAGATTCACTACGACGGTGGGTTGATGCATGCATCAATGTGCAAAGAGGGCGTTTTGAACATCTCCTGTGAGCAAGAGTTGCATGTGGTATGCTGGTACGTTGTGTTCTTGTATGTTCCCATGATTAATGATTTGGAGACAATGAGGTATAGCATGGAAACAAAGCGTTTCCCGACCCATGTTCATATAACATAATTTCTTCGTCTACGTGTGAGGAATGTGTCCTGCAAATTGTGCCGTACATTTTTGTGACACCCTGTACAGGGTGGTCCGGAAGTGGGCGTAACCCCCCTCCCGTTATTTGCAACATTATGATAGTTATACACAGTTACCTTCCTTGTCGTAACACAGCTGATGCAGATGCTTTGCGGAGATACTCCGGAGTCACGAAGGTGAATGTGTGTTCCACAGGTGCTCGTAATTCCTGGGTTGTGTGATATCGAGTGTTTATTTGTTGCTTTATGAAACCCCAGAGAGCATTGTCTGGTGTCGTCACATCGGGACTTCTTGGAGGCCAGGCAAAGGGAGCTGGTCAAGATGCAGAGCTTCTTCCAATCCACTGGCCAGGAAAGGTCTGATTCAGGTAATTGTGCACGTGAATCGCGAAGTGTGCTGGTGCTCCATCCGGTTGTAAGACAACAGTGTCTTCGATAAAAAAAATTCTTGCAATTGTGGCACCAACAACTCATTAAGCATCTCCTGGTAAGAATGACCATTAACATTGTCTTCGAAGAAGAAAGGCTGGCCGGTGGATTGGAAGAAGTTTTGCATCTTTACCAGCTCCCTTTGCCTGGTCTCCAAGAAGTCCCGATCTGACGGCACCAGACAATGCTCTCTGGGGTTTCAAAAAGCAACAAGTAAGAAACACTCGATATCACACAACCCAGGAATTACGAGCACCTGTGGAACACACATTCACCTTCGTGACTCCGGAGTATCTCCGCAAAACATCTGCGAGAACATGGCGCAGAATTCAGCTGTGTTACGACAAGGATGGTGCTCATACCGATGTGTATGACTCTTACGACTTCAAGGTAACTGTGTATAACAAACTTTCAACCATAACTATCATAATGTTGAAATAAAGGGGGGTACGCCCACTTCCGGACCACCCTGTATACACACACACACCCTAGTACACGGTGCTAAATGGCCACAATGTTCGAGCCCTTCAAATGGCACAACAACAGTTTTGATCGTCAAGCGATCATCATCAGATCCCTTACACTCAGGCTATTAAATCTATGTCTACATGTATGTGGGCTAAGGATTTTACAATGATGATGATGATAATTGTTGTTTTAAGGGGCCTAACATCCAGGTTATCGGCCCTAAGGATTTTACAATATGTAGGCCTACACTTATTGTATTGTTTATGGCAAACTTGCGCAACTTGTCAAGATTGTTAGGCTAGTATTATCTGAATTTTGTTATGATGTTGTTGGTAGCTATTGACCTGCTTGTTTAGTGTGATATCTGTAAAGGTTGGTAAATACACACATCAAAAAAAGTTTTGCATCACCTCGGTTCCCAGATCTCCGGCATATAGACGATGACTGTGTATATTGTATCCAAGATACAGTCCCTTTGACTGTTCATAGATGTCACTAAAACTGCTCAAAGATGTAAACAACCATGCATGAGCAGGGCCTATTAGACGGAGGGGGTACGACAGCCGATCAGTTCCAGTCATTCCACCAGGACGAAGGTACGCTGCTCATGTTGTCTGTAGTTCTACCATGCCTAGAAGGTCAATACCGCAGTTCGATCGCGTCCGCATTGTTACTTTGTGTCAAGAAGGGCTCTCAACAAGGGAAGTTTCCAGGCGTCTCAGAGTGAACCAAAGCGATGTTGTTCGGACATGGAGGAGGTACAGAGATACAGGAACTGTCGATGACAGGCCTCGCTCAGGCCGCCCAAGGGCTACTACTGTAGTGGATGACCGCTACTTACGGATTGCCGCTCGGAGGAACCCTGACAGCAATGCCACCATGTTGAATAATGCGTTTCGTTCAGCCACAGGACGTCGTGTTTCAACTCAAACTGTGCGCAATAGGCTGCATGATGCGCAACTTCACTCCCGACGTCCATGGCGAGGTCCAGCTTTGCAACCCCGACACCATGCAGCGCGGTACAGATGGGCCCAACAACATGCTGAATGGACCCCACGGAATTGGCATCACGTTCTCTTCACCGATGAGTGTCGCATATGCCTTCAACCAGACAATCGTCGGAGACGTGTTTGGAGGCACCCTGGTCAGGCTGAACGTCTTAGACACACTGTCCAGCGAGTGCAGCAAGGTGGTGGTTCCCTGATGTTTTGGGGTGGCATTATGTGGGGCCGACGTACGCCACTGGTGGTCATGGAAGGCTCCGAAACGGCTTTACGATACCTGAATGACATCCTCCGACCCATAGTGCAACCATATCGGCAGAATATTGGAGAGGCATTTGTCTTCATGGACGACAATTCTCGACCTCATCGTGCACATCTTGTGAATGCGTTCCTTCAAGATAACGACATCGCTCGACTACAGTGGCCAGCATGTTCGCCAGACATGAACCCTATCGAACATGCCTGGGATATGTTGAAAAGGGCTGTTTATGGACGTCTTGACCCACCAACCACTCTGAGAGATTTACGCCGAATTGTCGTTGAGGAGTGGGACAATTTGGACCAACAGTGTCTTGATGAACTTGTGGATAGTATGCCACGGCGAATACAGGCATGCATCAATGCAAGAGGACGTGCTACTGGGTATTAGAGGTAGTGGTGTGTACTGCAATCTGGACCACAAATGCTGAAAGTCTAGCTGTATGATGGTACAACATGCAATGTGTGGGTCTCATGAGCAATAAAACGAGCTGAAATGTTGTTTGTGTTGATCTCTATTCTCTTTGTATTTAACGGTTCCGGAACTCTTGGAACCGAGGTGATGCCAAACTTTTTTTGATGTGTGTAGTTAGGTTGGTGTTGTAACTTGGAATGATTTAATGAACTTATCTGGTTGTAAGAGGGATGTGCAGCTATCACTAACACTGTCAACAGAAGCATGAGGTAGAACTGAGAGGAGATGTGTTTGACCCCAGCCATCCTAGCATTCTCGGCTATCGCCGCGGGTGTCCGGGTTCGATTCCCGGCTCTGCCAAGACATTTTTCCTTGTTTCCCACTTCTATTCCAGTCATATGTTGTGTCGGTTTCTAACTTTAGGCCATGGCCATCTTCTTCACAATCATAGTCTCAACGCACACTCCTACAGGCACCATAAGGACAAGGATACTGAAACAGATTCTACACAAACTGAAATACACGGGGATAAATGACTCTTTCCACAACGTTATGTCAAACATGACCCCAATGAACTTAGTGAATGATCTCATGAATTTCATCATGAAACTGCAATCAGCCAAGAGAGGACAGAAACGTTTTGTGCGTTGAAGGTAATGGAGTGATTCCATGTTTGTTCTGCGTATCCTTGGAATGATGTCGCGAAAAATTGTTAAACTTTAAACGCACGGCACTCTCCACAACTAGAATGGAGATCTGTTTATTCGGAGACCCAAGGTTCAAATCCCGATGGTGATAGCTGCCATCCTGAATGTATGTACTATGCCCGAAGTCTCATTTTGTGATTTATTAATTTGTGTGAATGTCTTTGAAAACTTACCCACCGGGGGAGTTCGGCAATCGAACACGCCACTATCTGAAAGTGCTACGACAACCAGGAAGCATGATTTTAGTAGGCCGTGAATGCTGTAAATTTGGATTAATTACAGAAGGGAATATTAATTGAAGAAAATTACTATTGGATAATTCATGTTATAAATTTAGAAGATTAATGAATATTTAAAATCAACTCTCGAAGGGATTCACTATTTCATCATTAGTATGACTAGTTGTAGTCAAGAATACGGAAGCAGTCTTGGGAGATGTCACTCTGTCTCGGTCATCGCGTTTGAGTCAACGTAGCACTTTTTTGATTGTGAGCACAAGGTCGAGAATATTGGCGGTTTTGAACGTAAAAGCCCACTCAGCTGGTGTAGATAGTGCGCGAAAAAAAAAGCCGGAAGTTATAAATTTCCAAGTGTTATAGAAGTTGTGAAAGACGTGTACGCTAATTGCACGGTAAGCAGCGTGGAAATTAACTTTGTAAATAACTGCATTGTGTGTGCTATAATAATTGCACGAACTGCTTGTTGCTAGAATTCATTATTTTTGTGCGAAGAAATACGCAAATTGTTACGATCGCGCAGATAGCGTGTGATATATTTTCGAAGCGCAAGGGCTCTCGTCAAGCTTTGTTGAATGCTATAAAGCGTTCGTAGAAGGCAGAAATCTATGGCCTGTATTGTAAATTCTGTCAACTGTAGAACCAGTGAAAATTAAACATCGAAGTTTTTTTTTTTTTGGTAAATTCTGTGCATCAAAAGAAGAATGGAATCGAACCAGGTATTCCAGCCCGACCACATGGCTGACCAGTACCTAATCATGGTTGTATCCAGAGGTGAAATCATGTGCTAAGCTATTCGCTTTGGCTAGGCATAGACGGAGGTACGTGATTCGCATCCCAGTGATGGAAATTGGAAGGATTAGGCTGTTCTTCTCGAACCCCAGACAACTGCCAACAGATATGTGAGTTACAACTATCAGCGACCACCTCTTAATTAGCTTGTACCTGTGGTTAGTATTGGACTAGTACTAGGGAGCCACACATGTAGTTAATGGCATCTTATTTTTTATTATTGGTATTGTGCCCGAAGGCAGCTTCGTGCCTCCGAAGAGGCCATCCTCAGCCGGAGTTTACGTGCGGTAGAGTGGCCAGGGCCTTTCCGCTCGTCCTTTCCCCGACAACAGCGCGTGGTCCAACCAAGAACCAACGACGCCCAATGCTGTTTAACTGCGGAGATCTCATGAGATCTGCATGGCCAGGCCGTTGGCTAATGGCATCTTGGGTAGGGTATTTGGTTAATAACAATGATTACTAGAATTTAATTTAGAAAGCTTTATCATCGTATCATTTCGCAGAGCCAGAAGGCTTGTTTTTTATTTTTTGTCTTAAATGAAGTTAGCAAATTGTCGATTTTGTGTGTGGCGAAGCTGTGTAGCGTGAGAGTGACCTGAGCAAGTTGATTCAGAGGACTGTGCATATCGCACGAGCGATTGGCTGGGAGTGCATTTGTAGCGTGAAATTTGTACACATACAATATTTAGGAATTACATTTGTGATCATAGACGTTGAAACGTAAGCCAAACCACATGTACAGCTAAGCAATGAGTCCTAAGTTCAATGTCCAAAGAACATGGAAAAGGAGGTTATTATTATTATTATTATTGTTATTAGTATTACATGTCATACGGTACAGCTTATAGAGATGAATTCAAACACATTTGGAAGAGGTTTTATGACACATTGAAGTTTATTAAAGCATTTATAAGGGACCTTGTATCAATTAGGAAGGCAATTATAGCCGTTTGTGTTCTTGAGACGTTAATGGAAACATTGTTTAGTTGTAGAAGGAATATGAAGTAATAAGAGGTGCGACTGAGGTCGACATTGAAATTGTTGTTATGTGGATTTTGAGGCAATTTCGGGAGGCTACCGAAACAGCTGTTTGAGATATGCTTGAGTGGGAGCCATTATGAAGAGTTTAAGCCACATGACTGATTGTATGTGAGCGATATGGGTGGCTGAGAGCCTGATATTCTTGTTGATGGTGAAGTTTAGGATGTAGAGTTTTTGCTACGCTCGAGATTAGATGAAGATTAAGAATCAACGCTACTAAACGTAAATTATACAAGGGCTAATACTAAATGCTAAATACTAAATCTAATAATAATGGAAACCGACAGGATCATCCTAAAATGTGAAATAAAATAACTGATCCTCCAAAATTAATAAAATTGAGATTTAAGATTTTTGATAGTCTATAAATTAATGTGGACACTCTACCGCGATTTACTTTCCTTCGCGATACTTAGACATTTTAGACATTGAAGAATCCCCATTTTGAGACAATGACATGTCGTGAATCGATGAAGGAACATCACAGACATGATTCAATAACATTAGACGGTGTCAGTACCACACCTACCAACCTAACTTTCTACCCATTGTAGATGACGGTTTGTCAGAACCAAGGAAAACCACGAGTAGGTAGAGCTCAAATTGAGTGCCTAAAGGAGTGTTTTATATTTGTGTGTATTTTTTTAGATAGTTTACATAAGTCTGCACTACAATTTTGATAGGCGATGCCTTGAAAAACTTAGCATGATTTTGTATTTCATTTTTTACTTTTTTGTTAATTTTAAATTTATTTATTAATTTAACGTCAATTGAGGGTTAGTTCGCATAATTAACGTAGAGATAACTGTAGGCCTGGCACCTTTATAACTTATTATTGCTAACCATTCAAATATTTGATTAAAATTTTATGTTTTTCAGTCGGCTAACACGATTGTACCCGATTGTGATGAGTTATTCCCTAATCCTAAAAAAAAAAGTAAATTTGATTAAATAATACACTTGAATGACCAGTTTCGATCGTCAATCGATCATCATCAGATCAATTACACTTAGGCTATTAAATGTATGTCAAAACGTATGGCTGGAAGTATTTACAATACGGTATGTACACTTAACCCTCTGTCTGAAAAGTTCGGTGAAAGGGCTATATTACGAACGGATTGTTGGCTTACTGAAACAGCCGTTACTGTCCTTTGAAGTAATCTCCGTGGATGATATGCACTTCTAAGAACGACTGAACAAGTCTTGCAAACTCCTGGCATAGTCTTCTTTAGGAAAAACCTTCAGTTAGGGTCGTCAAAACTCTAAATTGAAAGCAAGAGAGAAGCGTGAGTTTATGCAACCTGCCTTGCACACCTGAGAGACGGGTGGCAGTGAGAAGGGTGGATTTATGTAACCTAACGTGCACACATGTTCGACTGGTGGCAGTGAGAATGGTGAATGTTCCGTGGAATGTAATGGTCCTGAAAACCATCGTCACTGGTGACGAGACCTGGTGCCTGAGGTATGACCTCAAAGACAAGCGTCAAAGTATAGAGTATCAGGGTCCAGGGTCGTCGAAAATCCCTGAAGGGCCAGAGGTTTTCGGACATTTCGGACATCCAACGTAATGTGACGACCCAACTGAAGGCTATCCCTCAGGAAGACTATGCCAGGACTTGTACAGCCGCTCTAAGAAGTGCATAACCCTCCACGGGGATTACTTCGAAGGATAGTAACGGCTGTTTCAGGTAAGCCATCAATCCGTTCGTAATATAGGCCCATTCACCGAACTTTTCAGACAGAGGGTGTATATAGTTGCAGTAGTAGTTAAAATAATACAACTAGATAATATTTGTTAGTTATAGTCTATGTAATGTTCTGTTAAGATACTGAAAGTGGTGATTGGCCTCCACATTTGTTTGCTTAGTATGAATATGTGATTGTTGTTAAATGGTCAGTTCAAATTGTATTGTACAGGCTACTTACCTGGTTAAGTCATACGTGGTCCAGATGAGAGCAGTTAACTTCGTCACTGTCTGCTCTCAACATCGAGGTAATGTCTAGTGCGGCCACAAACTGAATGTGTCATGTCAGTTTTGTTTTAATGGGACTAATATGACGTATTGCCGTATAAGCTAGCAGCCAAGGTTCAAATTAGACTACCCCTCATTTATAAAAAATCCCATGTACATTTTGAATGTATTATTCTATTACAATAGTAACTTTTCTGAGCTTTCAAAAATTATTAGTCTATTTTCATCGTATTAGATACAGGCTTATGAGATCACCTTTCGTCCGTGTATGTTTGAATATGTGTGTGTCAGTACGGGTTTCATCCTAATAAAGTTTTATTGCCGTTGCGATTTCAATGAAACTTACTCAGAACTTAACACTACCCCGTTTGACCCCAATCGTGCTTTCCAATATCTTAATAAGTGTCATCAATCCAACATGGCGGCCACACCAAATATTTCACTGGCATTAAATATATCCGAAACTATTGCTGCTATCTATTATGTGTTAGCACTGAATTTGTATATATTTTTGTGAACATTTGAAAGAAACGTTGTACTGTGTGATGGCACCGAATTTCTATATATATTTGAACGCTGTCTCTTGATTGACAAATGAGCCTATGTTTTAATGTAGGGAATATCGTATGGAAATCAGCATTTCAAAAACAAAGGTGATGTCAGTAGGAAAGAAACTCAAGAAAATAGAATGTCAGGAAGGATGAAGTACAGTGAGAGCCTTCCCTATTGAACGGAGCGTCACTGTCACCGCGAGACGGCAGGGCCACTTTATATAATAGCGTGTCGAGCAAGGAACTGGCGCTAGCAGCAGCGTAGCGCCCAACTAGTTTAACACATTTACATTTTAAACGTACTTAATCATCGTTACTTACATGAATTTCAAAATAATTGCTGGAAATGCTGTCCTTCATTTTCTAGACACACATTGCACCAACGTAGGAAGTTATGATATACTCACTGTAATTCATCCTCACTGACATTTCGTATCGGTGCAATTATTTCGTTCTCGAGAGCCTCCAGAGTACGCGGATTGTTTCTGTATACATTTTGTTTGAGATTCCCCCACAAGTAAAAATCGCACGGTGCTGAAACTTACGAACACATTTACTGAAAGACTTCTTATTGAGAAGATAATTTTCTACTAGAAATATTCGATGTTTTGTTCCATGCCTAACCATGTTCACGGGATACGAGATAGCCTACAGTATTTCACCACAAGTCGTAATTGCCAGCTCCGTGTGTAACAAATTCAATGCCAGCATTCGGGGCTTCCCGTCCTGCATTTGTGGTATCGGCAAATGCTAGTCATCTTGCGCTAACTAATCACTCTCCGCCCGTCACACGGGTCGGCATAACTCCGTTCTATAGGGAAGGCTATCACTGTATATAGGAGCAGATGGACCATTTGAAGTACGTGGACTGGGTATTCTCTATGGATGGTATTATAATTATTTTTTAGCGTATGGCTTTTAGTGCCGGGAGTGTCCGAGGACATGTTCAGCTCGCCAGTTTTGTAGCTGCTTCGAGACGGGCACCCAATGGGTGAGCTTCAAGTACCGTTGGGGAGAGAAGTTGGAATGTAAGGACAAGGAGTTGGAAGGTAGCGGCTGTGGCCTATAGCTAGGGACCAACCCCGGCATTTGCCTGGAAGGAAGATGAGAAACCACAAAAGACCATATTCAAGGTTGCCGGCGGGGGGATTCGAACCACCTCGCCTCCCGGATGTGAGCGACTGCCAGCAGTCATGCCGTAACGACCACGGTTAACTCACCCGGTGGTAATATAATGAAGAAGATATAATGATGGTATTGGTTTTACGTCCCTTTGAACTACTCTGGCTTTTAGAGACGCCGGGGTGCCGGAATTTTGCCCCGAAGGGGATCTTTAACGTGCCAGTAAATCTACTGACACGGCTCCCTCGCATTTGCGCACCCTCAAATGCCAGCTGACTGCGTAGTGAAGATGATGATGTTGATAATTGTTGTTTTAAGGGGCCTATCATCTAGGTTATCGGCCCCTAATGGTGTGGCTGATCGTGAAGATGAAAATTAAATGTAAACTATAACTAAAACTAACTACTAACTTATATACTAGAAGAAGAAATGGAAAACAAAAGGAGAATAAGGCAAATAAAGGACAGGAGGAAAAGAAATGTCCTCAACCCTCTATGAAGGCGGATTGAGGGACTTGGAAGGAAGGAGAGCCATGAAAGGCCGATAGGAAAGTGAAAGAGGAGAGGGTCCACCCCAGAGGGAATGGATAAAACGGTGAAAATCGGACCCAGCTCAGGAATCCCTCGGGGTCGCCTACTCCCAAACTCACCAGCCGTGAGCCCCTGAGGGTGTAGCAATATCCAGGGTGCACCAGAAGTGGTGGGGCTACATACTCCCTACCTCCTTGAGGGCCTTGAGCAGAAGGCAGGCGATAACATGAAAAGAAAAAGAAGGCTGAACCACTCGCAGAAGGAGGGTATCAGAAAAGATGAGACAAGGGCCAATTAAGGTGGGAATGGAAGAGACTCCCTAGGCCTCGGATACCATAATACCGTCGGGGTCGGAAAAGAACAAGAGTTGACCAAGGGAGGTCGACAGGAAAGAAGACGGAGAGAAGCCCGGCACAAGTAAGTGGAAGTCGGACTCAGCTGGGGTCCCGTGGTCGCCAACCCACGTCCCACTAGATGTGAGCCCCTGGGGGATGTAGTGAAGAAGAACAAATGCAGTGAGTACTTTGCAATAAAAAAAGTAAAGACGATACTACCCCTACATTGCTCAGTATTCAGATCGACCTTGCTGTATAGGAGTGAGAGCTGGGTGGATTCAGGATATCTCATACATAAGCTGGAGGTAACTGATATTAAGGTAGGACGAATGATTACTGGAACAAAAGATGGGAGCAATAGCAGGAGGGTGCTCGTAATAAAGAGATAAAAGGTAAATTATAAATAAACACGTTTGATAAGGTTGTTCGTATGAGCCGACTCAGATGGTGGGTTCATGCGATGAGAATGTGGGAGGAGAGATTACCTGTGAGGACAATGAACTCGGCTACAGAGGGTAAGAGAAGTAGAGGTAGACCTAGGGGAAGGTTGGTTAGATTCCGTGTTTAACGATTTTAAGGTAGAGATGTACACGCAGAGGAGACTGCAGTGCTAACTGCTAATAGGGGATCACAGGTGGCGTTCGTTCGTACATAGAGGCGTGCAGACTAAACTGGGTGCTGAAAGGTAAAGTAACCTCCAAAGACAATGAATGTATAAACCATCATTGACGTATCAATCAATAAATGTTTTCAGTATTACATCTTGCCACCTGGATATCCAATTCATTTCAAATCAATGATGATGGTAATAATTATTCCTGCTTCACGTGGTCGGGGTTAAGTGAGTTCAGCTTTAATGTTGCAATGGGTCTAATGGCCGGATGCCCTTCTTGACACTAACCACTTGCGAGGAGTTCATAGAAAATGCAATGAATAAAACAAGGCAGAAAGTACCGGCTCGGCATTTGTCTACAGTTGGAAACGGCTACTACGTGGCTCAAACTCACTCGTCATACGAGTCCAGAGATAGCCTGGCCCCATGGCCTTGCTGCCCCGGTCAGAACAATAATAATAATAATAATGATAGGCGACCTCGTGGTGTAGCGGTTAGTGTTCTTGGCTGTCACCCCGGAGGACCGGGTTTGATTCCCGGCTGTGCGAAGGAATTTAATTCTGGCTTGAGGGCTAGAATGGGAAACACTCATCCTCGTGAGGCAAAATTGAGAAGAGGTGGGTTCGATTCCCAACTCAGTCATCTTGGAAGGGATTTTCCGTGGTTTCCCACTTCCACTCCAGGCAAACGCTGGAATGGATCCTAACTTAAGGCCACGGCCGCATCCTTCCCTGTCGTCCCCTATATTACATATACACAATCTACCACAGCCATCACAATAACACAGATTATCAGAAAAAATAGACACACCCAAGTACACGGGCCTTAATGACCACGATGTCCAAGCCCTTAAAATGAAACAACAAAAATAATATAGTCATCATCATCATCATCATCATCATCATCATTGCACAGTTCCAGTTTCCCGGATACTGTTTACGAGTATCGTCCACTTCAACCTGTTCATATACAACTTGGCATGGAGAACATCATCCACTGTCCATCTTCTGGTCGCTAGACCAACCTTGATCATGTCCATCCATCGGGTTCTAGGTCTTCCTACAAGTCTTTTTCCATCCACCTGTCTTTCCAAATTTATTCTGGCTGATCTTGTAGGCTCCATCCTCATCATATGCCCGTACCACCGTAGTCTAGATGTGCTGACTCGGTCTAGTAGGGATGACTTTATTCCAGCTTGTTTCCTCACCTCCTCATTCTTTAACTTGTCCATCTTGGTCTTCTGGATGGTGGATCTAAGAATTTTCATCTCTGATGTTTGCAGTCTTGAGGCATCTCTCTTTGTAAGCGTGCATGTTTCAATACCATAGGTCAATAATTGTATAAAGTAGCTGTTAAACATCACCAGTTTAGCTGGTTTTGGAATCATGTCATCCCGTAGAAGTGTCCTTACTTGTTGGTAGAAGTCTGAACCCTTTTGCACTCCGTTGGTAATTTCTTTACTGACCAAATTATCACTGGAGACTACACTTCCAAGGTAAGGAAAACTGTCCACACACTCCAGCTGGTGGTCTCTTACTTTAACACTTGCTGGACGCCCATCTCTGTTGACTGCCATCACCACTGTCTTGGTCTCGCTGATGTTGAGGTTATATTCCTGGAACTGGGATTTCCATACATTGAGTCTGGTCTGTACTTCTTCTTCTTCTTCTTCTTCTTCTTCTTCTTCTTCTTCTTCTGTTTCACCCCAAATCATGATATCATCAGCAAAGGCCACTGCATGCAATTCACCTAACTTTTCCTTCACGTTCTTCATTATATTATCCATAATAGTGATGCACAGTAGTGGTGACAGTGCACTGCCTTGCTGAACTCCACTCTTGGTCTCAGACCATGATGATTGTCCTTCCCCAATTTGTACACAGCTAACACAGTCTTTGTACAGCATCTGAACTTTCCTTACAAGTAGTAATAATAATAATACAACCGCCTTTAGCCACATATGTTAAGAGCGAAAATATAAACTTACGTATGTTTCCAAAACTCGTTTAATCTTTACAATGAATGCATGTGGTAAGAGACTGTTGATACTTCATGATCTACACCGTAGATTAGTAGTGCTTGTATGCTACTCTAGAGCTCATCCCAAGGGAGATGAGGAATGGAGCGCCCTCCTGGAAGGATCACTGAGTCGAGTGCTGATTGTGAGCGGGAGAGTCCTCGACATGTAAGAGGCAGAAGAGCAGGTTTAGTTACGTCTGTTGAACTACGTGTCAATTTAATGACCGTTCTCTAACTACGCTACACAACCATACCGATATTTTTTTCTTACCTACTGACGACTGCTGGGAACATTACACTTTTAAGAGTAGATCATGCAAACGAGCGAGGATAACTATCGCACTGCCTGTGGCACGTCGTAGTAACAGGCACAAAACACACGGAATCACCATACAGTATGTCGACCACACACTAATGCGAGACATGCGTCACAATATTCATAAACTAACATGGAGATGTACCAAACCCCAAAGCGTTCGCTTGGTACCTCCAGCACACAAACAAATAACCTTTCTAACCAGGGACGTATATAAGGGGGGTGCTGAGGGGTCTCCAGCCCCCACCCCCCGAAAAAAAAGCCAATAAAAATTAAGAAAGTGTTGCTTTGGTAAGAGCATAAACTAATTGTAAATTTGGTTGTACCCTAATTTTAACTTATTGGCTAAGTTAAAAACAATATTAAGATTGAAATTAGACTAACTCGTGTGTAGTAGCTAGCATTCTTGGCTGCCACCCCGGAGGTCCGAATTCGATTCCCGGCTCTGCCAAGAAATTTTAATTCTGGTCGGAGGGCTGAAACGGTGTACACTCAGCCTTGTGAGGCAAAACTGTGAATTCCACAGTACGGTACTTTTAATAAATAAATTATCAACTTGTAAAAAAACTGTTTACCTTTCTGCTTAGTAAATTGACAAATATTTAGATATTTGCCATTCATACTCCATAGGCCATAATAGAAAATTCATTAAGTATAAAATTTTATTTGTGTGTTGTGTTGTATTTTACAATTATTTTTTGCATATAATTGTAGGCTATATACACTTTGAATCTTACCTAAAATAATTACAGAAAGTGATATGCTCTAAGATATTGGTTGATATTTCTGGGTATTTTGCGGTGACAATCCCCTGAGAATACTCACAATTTTCCAGGATAGTCAGCCCCCCTCCCCGAAAAAAATTGTATATACGCCCCTGTTTCTAACCTCTATACGGGTGTTAATAAGTATCCAAAATTTTAGGCTTGAAAGTAAGAATCAAAGGAAGAATAAAATGTCTAATAAAAATGGATCATAGAGCGCCTACTTTCAGAGATCTGAACACTTGTTTATAGAAGGCGCAGACCACGAGATAAACACAGTTGACACCCCTGACATGTAATACTAATACGTCACAGGGAATAATGAAAACAACAGAGCAGAGTCGTTGTATTGGCTCTGTCAAACTGGGTCCGTTGTGTGGTATTTTTAAAAGTTGTTCTTGATTCCTAAAGGGGCTTTGCGACATCGTTGTCATGTAGCCCCGTGTACTTGGGTGTGTGTGAAATTTGCCTGATAACCGGTGTTATTTTGATGGCTGCATTTGTGTTTGCAGTTGTAATTCAGATAAGGATTGGAAAGGAGGCGACCCTGGTCCAAATTTAGGAACCATCCCGGCATTTTGCCTGGAGTAGAAGTGGGAAACCATGGAAAACCACTTCCAGGATAGCCAAAGTGGGAATCGAACCCACCACTTCTCATTTTTGCCTCACGAGGCTGAGTGTGCCCCGTTCCAACCCTCAGACCAGAGTTAGATTTCTTGACAGAGCTGGGAATCGAACCCGGGTCCACTTAGTGACAGCCAAGAGTCCTAGCCACTACACATTTTTAAAAGTACTTTAGAGTTTAGATCACGTCAAGGTAAGGCCTATTTACATAAGCAATATTTTATCTTCTGATCTTCAATTAATCGCCCTTTGGAACATCAGTAAGTTACGTTACACAATATCCATTCATACAATAAGAAAATAATAGTGCCAGAAGTTTTCATTTGTTTATCAGAACCAAACAGCCATTTCAGTCATAGACACACAGATTATATCAATAAGCTATTGAGCATAGAGATTATCAGGCCAACATAGTTTTATCTCCAGTCCAGGCTGGTTTTAATTACTGTATTATGATATTCTATTTACAAAACACACGAGAAGGGAATGTTGTCTTGATCTGATCATAACAGCGAACATGATCCCTATAATTGACACTGGAGAAAGTGTTCAGTCAGATATTCAGTGCACTACCTGTCGCAAATAGTCTTCCCGACTTCCCTAACCTTCAAGCCCACACATTGAGAAGATGGGATGTATCCTCAGACCAGCTCCGGCACAAGACCAATAACCCCAGGGGTATCGGGTAAGGTGAGAGAAAAGTCAATGACATGCCGAGGAAACACACCCCAAAAAGAAATGAAATCTAAGAATGAATAGTCCAGGCTTAAGTAGAATTCGTTAAAAATCTATTGAAGCAGAACAAATCCCTGTCCTGCCTCTGAGGGTTTAAAATCTCGGCTAATCCGCAAATCTATTAAAATAATAATAAATAAATGAATAATTCTTCCATAAACAGACGTTAAGTTAACCCTCTCGAAAGTCTAATTACAAAAATAGAATGAAGTTCAAAATCAAAGCTAAGAATGTGAGACGTAAAATAATCCCTAAGCAATTACAAAGAATCAATAAGGATACGAATAATTACATCATTGAATTTACTGCAAAACAAAACATTTAACTTGTTCGCAAGGCTAAGTTCATTTACATTTAATGCACCAATAGAAAATAGGCTATGCTATGATGGTGTCACTTCCAACATTTAAATTAACTATAATCCTCGAGCTAAACCCTATCTGAAGTTAAAACAAGATGATAAGCATCTGTGATGAAGAAAAATTCAAAGCTAGTAAAGCAACCAGTCTATCAATTTAAAAAAAACTAAATGGTTACACACACGATACAATCAGGATAAATAATTGACACTCTTATCACTAAACATTTAATAATGATAACAACACTCCTTCCTACGCATATCCGAATGCTCTTTGCATCGGACAGTCATCTGCGTGCATGTACAAACGTTGGCGGTGGCATAGCTACGCAGCAATTTTCCCAACATGGTTGTTAAATGTTCACGGTTACTGGGATCTCGTGACATTAAAACTCGTCGTCTGGAAGGTCGTGTTAGCTTGTCCTATTATTTAGAATCCTAATAATCAGCTTCCAAAGTGTCGGGCATAATAATGGAAAAGTATAATTCAAGTTTAGAAACTTTATCAATTATTTAGTTCGCTCGATTTATCTCGTAGGTTTAGATTAATTAGTTCTCATGATTTAATCTCAGTTTATTTTTCAATATTATTCCCTCATAATGTGTTAAATTTCCGCAAGCGATGAGGAAGGAGGAGCGGGAGGAGTATCAACCTCGTTAAAAAGAACAGGGTCCATCTGGCTCCAGATGGTAGCACCCTGTTATAGGGCCCCTTGCCAGGGTTACGGTGAAGACCTCAACGGCACCGGCGGTGGAGAAGATGGGCTTTGGTACGGCGTCGATGGCGGAAGAGGCAAACCCGTAGCGTCTGTACTCCAGAGGAGCGGCTACAGAAGGTGTCTGACTCCATGTTAGGGGCGGCCTGATTTAAACCTGGCAGTAGGTATAAAACACCTTTGGATGTGGCGAGCCCATCGTACTAATAGCCTGTAAAATGAGTGAAAGTGAATCGAGGCTTCGGAAACAGTTAGGGCGTACCCCACAAGCGACGCGCAGCTCGTGGAGTTCTGGTCTTGGGGAGCTGTGAAAAGTGGGCAACCAGTGACGAAGATTGCTACCATAAATGTATTGACCCTCAAGGGCAAGATAGAGGAACTATAGAGAACTTATAGAATATATTGAGAGAAAAGACACTGCAGTTTTGGGAATGAATGAAACCAAGTAGAAAGGAAAGGTACAGAAGAAATTGAGCAAAGGGTTTCAGTTGTTTTGGCGTGGAGGGGTACACTGCAAAAATGGAGTAGATTTCATTGTGAGGGAGGATCTGGTATAATATATAGAAGAGGTGTACCAGGTAAATGATAGAATAATTAAAATTAGATTTGGCCTAGAGAGTGGACAGAAAGATTTTATTCAGGTCTATGTCAATATTCTGCCTTCCTTCTCTCTTGTTTCTTGTCATCACTACAGTCTTACTCTTCTCCACACTTATTTTCATTCCATATTTCTCTATCTCTTGATTCCATACAGTAACTTGTTCTTGCACTTCTATTTCATTTTCTCCCCATATTACTATGTCGTCTGCAAAGAGTAAGGCTTTAGTCTCCTTGCTTCCCATTCTTCGTTTCACACTCTTGTGGATTTCATCCATGACAGTTATAAACAGTATAGGGGATAACACACCTCCTTGTCGAAGTCCTGTTTCAACACTGAACCAGTTTGTTTGTCCTAGCTTGGTCTTCACACTACTTACACACTTCTAATCCATTGGAAATGATAAAAAGCTTTAAGTATTTGGGAAGCATACTCACAGAAGATGGTACAATAAATGAAGAAATTGGAACGAGAATCCAACAAGCTAATGGGTTTTACCAGTGTGTGAGAGGCTTAGTATGGAACCAGGAAGTCCCAGAGAAATGCAAGAAAAGTTCTATTCTCAATGTATTACACACCAATTTTGACATATGCAGCAGGTACTTGGACCACAACAAAACGCGATGAAAGCCGAATCCAAGCAGCCGAGATGAAGTTCCTTAGAGGAATAATTGGGAAGACACGGAGGGATAAAATCAGTAATGTGGACATTAAGGAGAGAACTGGATTCCCAAAATTGCAAGACAAGATAGAGATCAGTAAGCTGAAGTGGTACGGACATATGATGAGAATGGAAGAATATAGAGTACCAAAAAGAATATTTATGGAGAAAATACCAGGAAGAAGACCACGAGGAAGGCCCAGCAAGTGGTGGGTAGATACGGTGAAGGAAAGCATAGAGAAAAGAGGAGAAAAAGGAGAAGACGTATTGAAGGAAGGAAATGAATGGTGGAGGGATAGACAACTGTGGAGTTCCTTGATTCGCAACCCGACCCAGGGAACTGGAAACGGGAAATGAAGAAGAAGAAGAAGAAGAATGTGTTTAATTTCACTTAATGACCATAACGACACGAAGCAACAGCAGCAAAAACACTGAAGTGGAGTTGTCAGTCTCAAAACATTACATTACCGCACTCACGGGTAACACATTAACACGCGTTAAAAATAGCGATAAGGGCACAGCATACAAGCTCGCTAAACCTCGGTTGATGTGACGAAAAGTCCAATCACCATCACTGGAACAAGAATACCTCAAAATGATGTGGGAAACACGTTAATCCCATCATCCATCATGACTACAGACACAACAATTACATGGGTCGTTAACTTATACATGGCCTATGATCTATCCTGATAAACAAGGGAAAAATCCATCTAAGTGAATTGCTTGAGAAGCTGGTACGAAAGATTGTCACAAGCGTGAACTAGATTCTAAATAATAACATGAACGACTTCTAATAATCATAAATAATGCACAAAGTGCAACCGTGATTCTATTCCAGAATCAACCCTATAGCTTAATTACAGAACAATGCAGTCGAAGTCTAAATTTGTCGTCTCACATAAGTTGTAACAAACAGTGGGCTCTCAAACATGCTTTGGAACAGCCGTTCGATCATCTGTGACTCACGCCCAACAGGTTTGGAGTGTGTCACGGGCTTTGCATTCAGTTGCAGTATCATTCATTTCTTTTAAAACGAGCAGTTTTAAAACACTACAGTCCTGACTGTTATTTCGTCAAAGAATACACTTGTTTACATTAACACTCATCATATAGCTAAGCTGCACTCAGGCTTGTGGTCATAATCAAGACGAATTTCAAAGAGTAGGAAAATGGAGAGACTCCACTCGTATCGTGGAAGACCTTGTTGGTCTTATTGTAAAGACATTCCCAAGTTTCACAGTTCGTGTAATATCATTGTACACTCCCAAATACGCATTATTAGAGCGTTGTGCACACTTGGCACTAGAAATTATATATAAAAGACAACATTAACACTTGTGTTGTCAACTGATACGCTGACTGGGCAACAACTATGCCTCGGTTCTTATATCTCGGTGTTACCTCCTAACACACATTTTACAGGTTTATAACAACTAAAACAGTGGCGTCTTAGCACACTCGAATGTAATATTTCAAAAGTGGCAGAGTACAACTTTAGCTTCCGCCAAATGTTGGGCTAATAAATAGGATAGCTTCTCCTCAGTACATCTGCTCTTTTCTAACCAAAATTACACGTAGAAAATGCTTGAACAAACATCGTAGCCTCAAATATAGCTGTTATTACAAATGGAATGTATAGGAGATTACAGGTGTCTCCTCCTGCTAGTGATGTACCTCTGTACACGTGACATACAAGCACGTGGCGTTCTTAAATAGTGGTATGACCAAAATAAGGTCAAAAATGGACTGCAAAGCGTAAACTAGACATGGTGAGTATTATAAAATCCTACCTAGGGTTGCTTTCAAAGTGCGACACTAAAGTTAATCAACATGAGCATTGGGCCTTGACATGGGTTTAAGGTGGTTTCAAAACTTAAGTTACCGATGCGTCATCATAGCACTGAGCTCTCGAGCTGTGGCCCTCAGAATAGAACCTGGGCTCGACTCTTGGCTCCAATATCTCCTTGGCATCATCATGTAGACTCAGGCCCCTGGCATCTCCCCCATAGTGGTTAGTTTAGCACTTCATGGAAATCGACTGGATACGCATCGTCATATTATAGTCAGATAAACTTGCCAAGACGCTCTAGACGTTCTAGTCGTATTCCAATTTATAATGGTTAAAGTGACACTATTTCAGTGCTCAAGCTGACACAGTAATTGATTCGTAGGTTGCCTAGCACGAGGCTAATGACATCTGTTCATGGATTTACTTGAAGTGTGAAAATCGTAGCAGATCTCAGCGATCTTAATAATTATAATGGTACACAGAATGTTGTTTCACCATTTAACACTTGTTATGACTGGTGATTGCCAAAATTAAAACCGTGTTATCATTTCAAATGATATTGTCGACTTCGTTTTTATGCTCGAGTCTAAAGTTATGCGGGACGGAGACGGTTGCGTTACGAAGACGGAAGTGACGTCATGCAGCCGCGCGGGAAGCCTAAGTTAATGGGTAAAGGACGGCGAGTGCGTGACGTCATGCAGCCACGCGGGAAGCCTAAGTTAATGGGTAATGGAGTCTGTTGAAAGAGTCCTGGGGCTTCGAGCGAAGCGAGAAGCCCTCCTGAGCCTTTCTAACATGTGTAGCATTTGTAGCATGCGTCATTTGAAATGATATAACGTCTAGTCTTTCAGACTGACTGTAATTTTTTATCATTGAATTTTATTGTGCACTTGCCTCGTGGTCTGGATCATTGTAGTCTACCACACTGGCACAAATTATCACGAATAAGCGTGAAATGATTATAAATTATTATTCCTTTCACATCCACAACGTAGTGGCGTACTTTCGCTAGTCTCGATTATACTTATTCGGCTTCCTATATGCTCACAATTCACTGAATTAAATATACTTTTCGCTCTTGCAGAATTCACATGTGCACCTCGCACAGACCACGAAGGGGTTGTAGAATGACGTCACTGGTGACGTGGTTTCGGGTTCAGGAAGCATGCGCTAGTCACTTAGCGACTATAAATTCCTTATCATTAATCCAACCGCATATCTGCGTGGTTGAATATGATTCCTGGACCTGGACTACCAAACATCCTCAAATTAGTCCGTTAAGAAGACAATAAACACTGTACGTTTCCAAATTCAGTGGCGTAAAATTCACACTAGGAAAATATCTCCTCGTGGTCTGAGAAAAGAAAAAAGTACACCACCATAGTCAAAACATCATGATAATCGGGCTCAATGTATCCACGTCTCGTTATAGCCGACTTGGTGCAATATCAACTTCATCTCGACAAAAAGATATCGCCCACCATGAGCTACCGGGCTCACTACTGAACTGTCAAATGTAAGACACCACCAATGTCTCATTGAAATGTTACGATATGTTTATAACAACTTTGTGAGTAAAGCGTTGCTTTCTTTAGTAAAAGAGTCACGTTAGTCCTTCAATTCTAGTAAATGTTCTTCAGGTGCATCATCGACAGATCGTAAAAACAAGTGACATAAGAAAATTACAACCTTTGTTACCGCCTCTTGAATTCTTCTGTGTTTTATTTGACGAGTGATTGGTGGCACAATTTTCAATGTCGACGAGTGATGCAATTAAGATCTGCTCAGATATAAAATTGTATCGAACAAGTAGTTCCATGAAGAACCAAAATCCCTATTGTTATGTACAATTGTACCCGACTTCACCTGTGCGAGCTGCCTTTCACCCTTTGAATTACCTGTTTGTGGAAGTATCCTTTCGTTACATCATGCTTTGCGTATTAAACAAAAAATGCACTTTACAGAGATAAAACATAAGTGTAATGTCATTGAAATTTAATGTTTTTCAGTCGGTCAACACGATTGTACCCAATTGTAATGGGCGTTTCCCTAATCCCGAACACATTTACTGTACATGTGATTAATAAATACACTTCGATGACCAGTTTCGATCGTCAAGGGATCATCAGATCCTTTAGACTTGGGCTATTAAAGTTATGTCCACAAGTATGGGTGATGGTATTTAAAACATACAGTATACACTTATTTAGTTGCAATAGTAATTAAACTAGCCCAACTAGTCTATATTTATTAGTTATATGTGATGTTTTGTTGAGATACCGATAGTGGTGATTTACCTTCAAGTTTTCTTGCTTAGTGTGAATAAGTGATTGGTATTAAATGGTCAGGTACAGGTGTGGATTGTGAGCTTAGCTGAGGGTTGTGTGGTCCGTTCCTGTACTGCTGCCGACGCCGCTGTCTCAGGGTACAATCGTGCTAACCGAATGTAAAACATTAAATATTAAACACTGAAAAATGGCTTCCAACGCGATAATGTAAAGTAGTTCTTCAAAAGTGTGTCACCGTGGTTGCTGTCGGCTATTTATTCAACTTTTTCACAAGGCGATGGCAGTGTGACGTAAGCATATTTTTAAACATTCGGTGCCTCGCACGCCCTCAAATTCAGTTTTTATAGTCGCTTGGACCATCGAGTTTTGTTTATCACATCTAGACGCTTAAGGTGAGTGATATCCTGTGCTTGTACGACGAAATACCGTTGTATTCAAACTCTCCTATTAATGATTGATACCTTGAAAAACATATAGCAGTAACTTAAGTCACGTCTGTGATTGATATTGTGTATATACCATATTTCATTTCAAACCTTCCAGCAGTTATCCAGTAATATTGTACAAACTGACAAACAAATAAAAATTACTTATACGCATTTGTGATCAAGCTCTATGAAACTTGTAAATCAACTTCAAACTGGGGATAAATTCGCAAGAAGGTGACAAATATTGAATTTTGTATATATAGATAGATGAGTCCCGGTCACGGAGACCAAGATTAATAGCCGAGGAGACCCGACGCGCTGACCACGCGTCACCCCGTAATCTGCAGGCCAAATGGCTGGGCAGCGGTCCCTTGGTAGGCCAAGGTTCTTCATGGGCTGTAGCGCCACGGGCTTTGGTTTGGTTTTAGATAGATGAGTAGATTTATGAGCCATTTATAAATTCATGATTGTAGGTCATTGAAAATGAGAGTGATATCATGCGTTACCAATTTCCGTCCTTCTATCGTAGTAAGCAATACATGGCATTGTTAGACCGCCTCTCTCGTTGAATGGGCTAAGTTTTAATTGACTGTGTCGGAAAGGGACTCATATACATAAAGAAAACTACCTAATGAGGATTATTTTTCACAGGATACTGTACATATGTAAGCGCTGCCACATCACTGCACAACCACTCTAAGAAAGGAGTTAATATCAACAAGCAGTTCCGTTAAGAACTAACATGGCCTATTTTCATATATTCTGCAGGCCCTTCACATGACAAAATCCCACTGTCAATTAAATAGATTATCCATGTGATGGACTAAATAGCTTTTGATTAATTAATTAACTACACTGTGGTAAAATATAGGACAGCAATTTCAAATTCTTAACTCATCATCAAAACATTGTAGCCATTTTAGAAAATAAACTAACAGTAGTAAACATTTCAAGACAGCAAGCATGCTAGTACGTGTTTCGTATTAAAACAATGTTGCCACCGTTGTTCAAGATACCTCCCATCGCATCTCCAGCAGTGGAAGACATGTGTTTGAGGTCCCATGATTAAGGCCCTACCTAAAATGCAACCAATACTAAAAATACGACCCAAAGTATTTAATTTTGCCATAGACTACTGGTACATTTTATCAACTTTGTCAGTGACCTGTTCAATAAAACATGAATAAAAGACGTTCATTTTTAGAAATTAACATCCGTATGATCCATATTTTACGATAACTACACTAGAAAATTGGGGCAGGTGACCCACCTGTTTTGCCCCTTAAGACAACAATCATCATTACCAACACTCAATCAAAATTTCGCATAAGAATATTTAACTGTCGGTTAATTATCGCAACCCCCCTAAAGGACGTATATTTCTGTGACAAGTAACAGGAGATCATTTTAAGGAAAGTCATAATATGTTGAGGCATGACGAATAGAAATAAACAGTGTCATCACTCCGCTCCTTAAGCATTGTAGTTCATGGTCCAGCCAGTGTGAGGCGCGGAAGTCGCGCCGAACCATAAGCACGTGTGACAAGTAGCCCACGAGATGCGCGAGAAGTCATATTATGCGAGGGAATTTGTTTCTTTGTAATAGTTTACGAATGTCTGTGCAGTGCTTTGTGAGTGCAAACAACTAAATTTTCTGCTGTTTCGGGAAAATGTCGTATTGTTTCGTTCCTGGATGTAAATCGGGTTACGGAAGAAAATCTGATGGTAGACATTTTTTCACACCACCAAAAAAACAAATCTGTTTGCGAAATGGGCGAGAGTTATTCCGCGGAAAGGTAAGCAATTGTCGATCAAAAGTAGAGTCTGTGACGTGCGTTTTTTCGGAAGATTTAATTATTATAAAGGCGGACTGTTTCGTAGTGAACTGTGAGAACGTAGAACTTCCTCGCGTGAAGTGGAAATTAAAACCAGGAATAGTACCTTACATTTTTTTCAAAATTTACCGAAATATCTATGCACTGTGTTAAAATCACGAATGCGCCCAGTAGGATACGGAATGAAGGCAGCCTTCCATGATTACTTGTTCTACTTCGGGCCATCCTTACTTAAAACGAAAAAATATATAATCCGTCTTAATAATAATAGGCCAAAAAATAATAGTTGTTGATTTTTAGGGAATTTGCGGCATTGTGGTAACGTAGCCCCGAGTGCTTGGGTGTGTGTAGAATTTGTCTGATAACCTGTGTCATTGTGATGTCTGTAGTAGTGTGTGTTTTCGGAATTGAGGTAGGATTTGGGTGGGAAGCGGCCGTGGCCTTCAGTTAGGTACCATCCCGGTATTTGCCTGGAGTAGAAGTGGGAAACCACGGAAAACCACTTCCAGGATAGCTGAGGTAGGAATCAAACGTGCCTCTTATTAGTTTAACCTCACGAGACTGAGTGAACACCGTTCCAGCCCTCAGACCAGAATTACATTTCTTTGCTGAGCTGGGAATTGACCCGGGCTTCCACGGTGATAGCCAAGAATGAGACGGACATATAATAATAATAATAATAATAATAATAATAATAATAATAATAATAATAATAATAATAATGGCCAACCTGCCAAAAAATAAACGGCCACCCAATTCTTCGCTTCCGTTGCCGTCCTCCTGATCAAAATCATGGTCAGTATCCGAGTCTTCGAATTTTGTTTCAACGTTGTCTTCAGTAGTCTATCAGTCACAAATTCCTTTGAAATGACTGATTCATGAACTAGCGATTCGTTATCTTTTAGCAGAAGGCGACGCACTTACTCGTGTAGAGTTACTTTTAGGGTCGTCATTTGACAACTCCAGGAAAATGGTTACTAGGTATGGTGTATGATGTCCCGAGACGATAAGATTATAACTTGAACTGTTGGCTAGAGTCGCCTCCGTAGCGTAGCGGTCAGCATGGTTAGCTGCCACCCCGGAGGTTCTGGGTTCGATTCCCGGCTCTGCCACGCAATTTGAAAAGTGGTATGAGGACTGGAACGGGGTCTACTCAGCCTCGGGTGGTCCAAATGAGTAGAGGGGGTTCGATTCCCACCTCAGCCATCCTCGAAGTGGTTTTCCGTGGTTTCCCACTTCGTCTTCGGGCAAATGCCGGGATGGTACTGTACCGTTTTCTTTTATTCGGCCTGGTTTACGGTACATGTACCTATACGAACCGCTACACCATACGGCAGGTTTTGACCTAGTTTTGACAGCGCGCATAGCCATGTGATCGTTTGCTCAGCTGTTGTCTCATCAGCAACCTTCGGAAGAGTGTTTCGCCTGTAGGCCGCGAGGATGCGCAGGTGTCCTTGAGCTGGCAGTAGTGGGAGATTGACATTTACATTTGAATTTTTTATTTGGAAATGAGATACAGATATGATGTCAAGTATATTCTGGAGTTCGATTTTACAGCAGAGAGAGACAATGCAGTCGTGCTTTTTAGTAATGGCATCTGTAACATCAAGAATATAGATTTATATATCGACCTGTCTCAGAGAGATCGTCTTGTCATGCGCAGTAGAGACAGTGCGCGAGTTGCCTCCTGCAGGCCGTCACAGGTGCGCGACTGACAGAACACGTTTCAACTCAGACGAATTCACGCCTAAGCAGAACTTGTATCGCAATGTTGTTTCGGCTGGAAAAAGTGTCAAACTATTTTGAGTTCACGGCGGTGCTAGTTGACATTTTATACATCGTGTGGTGACGGATTAAGGTCATTATCATAAATGTTCAGTGTCGAATGAGAACTTCAGTCGTCAGAGCGCCTGGCATTGTATGCGGGCAGTATTCTGTTAGTGGAATCACTCTTTTCACGTGTTACGGAGCGAAGTGGAGTGATTCATAAAGGAGGCTTGTTTCTGAAGTCTATGCATACTGGGAAGGCGTGCTATCTTTTCTCACGCCAAGACTATTGCAACTAAATATCAAGTACATTCCGAGTGAAGCTTTTTAACAATGTACAGTGCTTGGAAGTCCGAGGTGTTGGGGGAGATATTTAGAATGCATATTAGCATATTAGCCATGAGCGGCTAGGCATTTTAGTGTGGACATCGCTCTCCAAGCAAATGCAGCGGATGTCACGAGTAACCACAATGCATGTTCGCGAAGTGGATCATAGCATATTCGCGACGCGGGCTATTGGCTTGTGCAACATGAACTTTTGGTAACATGCAGCCGAAAATAACTCAGGCTACCGTCATGTGTTCACTTGCTTATCGAAATGTTGCATTCGCGCGCGTGTTGTATTTCCGAACCGGTCTGGAACTATTCGAAATACGGGCTAGGACAATTTCCGAGATGAGGAAGCAGTTCGTTTACTACCAGTGGACTTGGGACATTGGAGTAAGGGATCCCCAGCGCGTTCATTGGAAATTGGAATGGAACCGTGTAGTCCCGCTACACCATGGTGGAATCAGATGGTGAGCATCTTCACGCTCCATATTGCCTTCGAGAATCTCCAGCCAGGTAGAGAATCTACTTTTCATGTAGCGTTGCAAGGTAGATAGTCCAGTTTAAACACTTTGCCATCTATTTTCTTTCTTCATTTTGAGTAGTATGATTGTGGAGTGGAGTTTATGCATGGCTATTCCATGTCATGTGTGACTTCATTTGCTGTCGAGTTTAGGCCTGATTAACCAGGTGCACTCATTTCATAACATTTTATTATTAATTAATTGTTCATTTTTCAGCTTAATAATCTATTAAAATTAAATTCATTAAATGTATTCCGAACTTCTTGATTGTGAAGAACAGATCTTCGTAGGGGAAGAAATCTACGTTATTCTCATAGGGAAATGTTATTTTTTTTTTCATCAAGCTTTGGCTTGGGGGGTCATCGTTCCCTTATTTTTGTGTTCGACAATTGCGAGCTTCGAATTTTTCTTATGCGCTCATGTATTATTATTATTAAATTACAGTATAGAATGTGGAATTGGATCATTCTTTTAGAATGGGAATTTTCTTTTCTCTTGAGGGTAAGCGAGGTCATACTGCAATTCTAATGTGTCAACAGAATTTAACTGGAGTCGTTATCTGGATACATGCTGTAGATTCAGTTTGATTTTCGTGAATTCTCTTGAGGGGACATTTCTATTTTTGTCTGATCAACGTTACCGTTCGATTTTGTGGCCACGTGTACTTGGATACACCTCGTTGATTTTTATATTTATTAATATTGCTATAACTGAACTTTGATTCAGTATTTCGAGTTTTTCTTGTTTAGAACATTGCTTTAGAGAACTATTTGAAGAACAAGAATCTTTTAGGAGACAGATCCCAGGGATTAACTTTAAGGGGAAATGAATTCTTATGTGACTGTGAATACAACTCTGTAAGGCAAGCTTTTTTTGATCCAGTGCACTTGATTAAGTAGCCACTCATGTTAAATTTATGTTGCATTGGATTGAGAAATCATAATAATTAAGAAATACAGCTGATCATGTCTGATCACTAGTTATCGAATAAAATAATCACCATGTGGGTGATAGGGTGTGAAGAAACGTCAATGGGCGTGATATATATTTACGATGGTACTCGTTGAAGTACGTTCATATTAAAATGATAGTAAAAGCATCATGTGTAATGCGATTATAAAATATAAACTTGGTAATGTTGGTGGTAATGCCCACCGTTTTCAGAAATCGAGGTCATGAGTGACCATTATTATGACAGTAATTCTTTTGTCAAGCCTCAGAGTTTGTTTTTGTGTGGCATCCCCAGTTAATTAATTCTTCGGTTGTGCTCAGTTTATAAGATTTAAGCAATGCTAGATATGATTCACGATCGTTATATTTTAAATTCTGGATGAATTTAAATAAATAAATACTGAAATATTATTGAATCTTTAGAGATTCTGAATTACGAATTTCACATCTTTTTAACTTGAGTGCTTGATTGATAAACATACATTTTGAATACATTGCTAAGGCAATATGAGATATGCTATTTCAATTTTGACAAAGCAGATAAGGAGTGCAGAATTACATGTTTGGAAAGGCATTTACATCTGAGGGTGTAATAACATAAATAATGATCTCGCTGTAAAGAAGTAAATATGTATATATATATATATATATATATATATATATATATATCTGAAATAATTCACGTGTTCTTTAATGTTAGAATGGGTGGAAGAACCATTAAGGTGATTTGTCTAATTTTTGGGGGGGTTTTCTATTGTTCTTATGATTAACATTTCTATTGAGGGTTAAATGCACTCTTGGTCCATGGGGACTGTTAATGCATTTATTGGCATGATTCTAGTGCCCAGTTTCTTTGTTTGTGTCCAGTCAAGGACAATTTGGTCTGACCTTCTGTCAGGTTTCTTTTGAAATAATTTTTTGTCAGTTCTTTTAATCGCGTGATGTGATGATTTACAGAAGTATAAAGAGGTCGCATTAAGGGGGGCCACAGCTAGATATTTCTAGAGTTTCCCACACTCCTGAGAGGGTGTTTGCCCACGATTCTCGTGTTCTTAGAGCTGTTCGCTGTTATGCTTTGGTCGTGCTTAATGCCACCTCTGTTAGGTTTTACTGCACCCTATTACTCCTTTTCCCTATTGGTAGGATTTGGGGACTTTTCTAGGCCGGGGGGTTTTCAGGTCCTACGATCCAGCTACCATCGAGGGATTTCAACAGGTAAAGGGTAGGTATTTCGGGCACAGTACCTACTGTAAGGCCACGGCCGCCTCCTTCCCTCTTCCTTGCCTATCCCTCCTAATCTTCCCCTCCCTTCCCTCATGAGACCCCTGTTCGCTTTGCAGGTGAGGCCGCCTGGGCGCGGTGCTGGTCACACCTCCCCAGTTGTATCCACTCCGATCAGATGTTCCCAGCTCTAGGACACTGCCCGTAAGGGCGGTAGAGGTGAGTTCCCTCGCTGAATCCGTGGGAGCCAGCAACCTGGAGGGTAAATTCGATTTTTTTTAATTGTTGACTAAGGTGCTATAATTTATTAAATACAAATTTGTACTCATTTAGATTATAATTATTTGTTGTTGCAAATTAATTTTAGGGACTTGGAAAATCTTCATCAACAACTCCGTGCATTTGGGTGTATGTTGAACTTGTCTGATCAACTCTGATACTATGATGACTGTAGTAGTGAAAGTTACTTTTATTAGGGACAGGGATAGAGTAGGTGCCCTGGAACTTGAAACAAGGTACTATCCCGGCATTTTCCTGGACGAAGTGAGCAGAAACCCGGGAAAAACACACACTCTGGGTAGCCTTGTCCGTGTCGGGATTTGAACCTCCGTTCTCCAGACTTGCTGTGGCTACCTATCAGAGCCATTGTACGCGTTTTACCGTGCACAGCTACGCCGCAGATTTTAGTACCGTAGAAGTACTGTATAACCCAATAGCATAGTCGACTCCGAGGAGGAGCTGGAAATCCAGAGGTCAAAGATCTGAAGCCCTAAGCAGACAGTGATCATTCTGATTACATTTCTTCCCCGGGGTTTTTCCACACTCCCTACGGGCAAATACTGGGATAATACCTTATTTCAAGTCCTGGGGCATTTATCCCAATATGTCGACCCGGAAGCACGGTTTAATTCCCCGCTTTGCCAAGAAATTTAATTCTGGTCTGAGGGCTGGAATGGGGTACACTCAGCCTCATGAGGCAAAACTGAGAAAAGGTGGGTTCGGTTCCCAACTCAGCCATCCTCGAATTGGATTTCCGTGGTTTCCCACTTCTACTCCTGTCGAATTCAGGGATGGTTCCTAATTTAATGCCACGGCCTCCTCCTTCCCAATCCTCGCCTAAATTACAAATACACACACACACATACACACTGCTACAGACACCACAATAGCAAAGGTTATCAGACAAATTATGTATGTATTTATATAATCATACACCCTAGTACACAGGGCTAAATGACCACGAGGCCCAAGCCCCTCAAATGAAACAACAACAACAAACATATCTTAATCCTAGAGCTTATTAAATACAGATTCACTCTCTACTACAGTCACCACAGATACAAAAGTAATCAGACTACCTTCAACACATTTTCAATTACATGGGACTGCTGACCACGATTTTCAAATCCCCTAAGCGAAAAATTATTATTATTATTATTATTATTATTATTATTATAAGGGGCGTTCCGAATATACGTTCCGATATTTCATTTCACAGAGAAGCTTTATCACAAAGTGAGAAATCACATCGCCATGACAAAGCACAATCTTTCCTGCATTCTTGACAGGTGCATCGAGAGCAGAAGAGCACTGGCATATGCGCTGTGTGCAAAAGCAAAGAAAGAAGCAGCAGGTCAGCGTGTACAAGTTCATTCGAGTGCAAAGCAGTATGGCAGAAAGACGCGTGCTTGAATTGCCGACACGAATGGAACTGAATGCTTTTGTGCGCTATGAATCAGCACATGTTTTTGGAATTTCAGATATTCATCTCCACCTAAGGAGCGTCTATGGAGACTACGTCATCTTCCGTCAAATGATTGGGTGCTGGTGTTCAATGTTTAGTGAAATAAAGTAGAGTGTGGGAGATGAAGACCAAGGTGGACGCTGCTCCACGTAAACGTCGACAGAGTACGGGAAATGGTGTTAACCAACAGGCGCGGAACTGTGTCTGATGTGCATCCACACAGTGGCGGATCCAGGCCTTGCGGGGCCCTGGGCGATATGATAAGGTGGGGCCCACAACAATAGGAAATAAAAACATATCAAATCGAATGGAAAATAGTTTTGTAATAATACAATAAAGAATGGTTACAATATTTTGAATACACTACAGTACAATTTTTTACTACAGTAATATGAAAGAAACCTTTAAGTCCCCTTGAAGAAGATTATGTTAACTATGGAATATTAAAATATTACTCTGCGACTTTTTTCCGGGCTGAAGTCTGCTATTATTTCACTGAAATCTGAACTTGCTAAACGGTGACAGGAGGTCATAGCTGCACTGAAAAAAGGAATATGAATTATAAATTAGTTTGAAAAGTACCGGTATAATTAATTAATCAATTCAATTTTAAAAATCCATGGCGCGGGGCCCTCCGGACTATGGGGTCCTGGGCGGTCGCCCTCCTCGCCCTCCCCTAGATCCGCCCCTGCATCCACATTGGGTGTTGGGCGTGCTCAAGCCTACCAAGTGTTGGGATATCGGAAGATATCGGTAAGATAGGTGCCGAGACAGCTCACCTTACGAGCGTGAGGGCAATGACTTCTAGTTCAGGATCATCTCAGTGGATGAGATGGGGTGCACCACTAAACTCCGGAGACCGAGGCCGCCTCAATGAGATGGATCTATCGCAGCCTAGTCGTGAAGAACTGGCTGTAAAGAACTTCCTGAAACTGTTATCGTTGTTGTTGTTGTTGTTGTTATTTAGGAGCTTGGACATCTTGTTCATTTCAACCCCGTGTACAGGTATACGTTTTGTTTGATAACCTGTGTTGTTATGGTGTCTGCATTAGTGTGAATATTTGTAATTGAGGTGAGGATTGGAATGGAGGCGGCCTTAGCTTTAAGTTAGGAACCATCCCAGCATTTGTCTGGAGTAGAAGTGGGGAAACCATAGAAAACCAATTGTAGGATGGCTGAGGTGGGAGTGCACCCCATCCCAGCCCTTAGACCAAAATTAAATTTATTTGCAGAGCCGGACCTCCGGGGTGACAGCCAAGAAAGCTAGCCACTACATCACGAAGATGTCTTCCTGATATCAAAATTTACCAGGAGGGTGTCTTGAAATTGATCTCATGCTACGAGAAATGTGCCAATGTCAGTGGCGACTCTTTGATAAAATAGCCAAAGGTTTGACTTGTGAATAACAATGTGTTTTCTCCCCTTATAACACAGTTCCCCTGTGATATAAAATGACAAAACTTATATTCGGAACGTCTATTATTATATTTATTTATTTTTTACTTGCGAATTGACCACTTAGGATCACGCTACAATTTCACTGTTTTAGTTGTAATTTCCACTGCCTCCAATACTCCTTCATACGATCGCTGTGCTGCTGCCGTTGTTCGGCCGTACAAGCTCTTCCGGTCTTTGTAGCTCGTCTAGGGTTGTCAGATTTCAAGAATGGAAACACGGAACACACGTCCCAAAAGATGTTTTCTTTTAAAATCAAGGTTGTTAAATGTTGTAATAAATAATACACATATGTATTAAATAAGCATTACATAATCAAATACACAAAATTTAAACTAGATATTGCTGACATATCATAGGCCTGTGACACCAGCAACTTGTAAATACTTTTCATTTGAACGACCCTTTGCAAGGATTTTTTTTGTAAGTACCTTCTGATATAATTCACTAAAATTTTCGTCATAATTGTAATACTGTATGTGAACAATTCTTGCTTTATCAAACTAATGGAGCTTTTGTTTCTATCATCTCTCTATTTGGTATTCATGACAGAAAAAACTATCTCCTTAAAAGCATTGGAGGGGAAAATGCTGAGTATTAACTTCACAAGGACTAAGATATTCCTTAATTGTGTTGCCCCTAATAAATCTATAACATGACCCATCTATCTGACCCAGACATAGAAATCATTTTCTCTTTCAAACTTGCCCCTGTACCACCAGAAATCAAGCTAGATATTACAATCAATTCTGAAGCGAGACATTTGAAAATTGGTGCGAAATTGAATATATTATCAAATTAACCAAAAAACGGAGTATTTGGCGTTCCGTTAAAGATTAGAACTGAACGAGGAACAAAACAAGAAAAAACATAAATGTTCCGGGTGAAACGGAACGTCTTGTAACGTTTTTACTAGCGTCACCACTGTTGGGTGACAAGTGTAACTGTTTTCCTGGGGAGAGTGTGGAAAAACCACAACAAGTCCCCCGTTTGAGGTGATAAATGTAATGTTTACTCTGACTAAGATACGTTGTATTAATGGGCGCCAAGACCTCAACGCTATGTTGAAATCTAAATTTATATTTAACAACACCTAGCTCTGGCAGAAGACCTTTAAGAATCTTCACACTCAGATCGTGGTATGATTTGATCATTAACCCAACTAACAATTGTATCAGGAGAAGGAATTTGATCTATATCTAATGCTACCTACTGAAAGCAAAGATTGCATAGTATAAGAAATGAATTTATTATATAAAAAACAAGTAGTGGCATTTTAATAATAATAATAATAATAATAATAATAAATTTAAATTGGAGCATTACAATTTGAATATTACCACTAGAGAATTACGTGAAAACGGAGTCGGATGAATTACTGATTTTACTATTATTCCCAAGCTAAGAAGTTACTGAAATTTTGAATATGAAACAATGAAGCGAGAGATTATGTAGTTCTGAGTCATTCGCGCTTACCATTGGAAATTGCCGTGGCATTTCCCTCGTACTTGATGCTGAAGAGAACTTCCCACAGCCTTCTGGACGTCGCCATCTTCTTCGTCAGTTGTGGAGATTGTTGTAGAAATGTTAAGTTATGGTCCGATCACACCGGAACCAACCACACGAGCAACCACAACGGTCAAGTTTTACAATGTTAATCGTTCTCCCTTCTCGGCGCGCAAACAATATATGCACTCGCCGAACCCCCTCTCCGGAGCCGTCTCCTACTCGCCCGGTCTCCAATGATTGGCTGAGCCACCACGCGATACACCCGACCTCAGGGTCAATATACTCGGCGCGACGATGTCGATTACCGGTCCAGGCCATTTCGCCTTTTCTTGATGCAGCCAGCTGGAAGTGCCCCACGGCTTGCGTCACGCTACTCGACAAGAATATACCTGTAGCTGAATTCCCAATGACTCATCTCTCTCACAATAAACTCTAACTGACGAAAATCCGTAAAATTCCGTAATCATATAATTTTCCGCGATAATGTTGTTCGTAATAATTCGCTTGATAGTGTTTTCTATAACATCGAAAACCTATCTGTATACTTATAATCTTATAAAAAACGCTCCAAAAAATACCTTAATAATAATAATAAGTTACATGAAACTTGTCTTGGCAGAACAATTTGCCGCGTAAATAAACATTGAATGGCTTCCTACTGACTTATGTCAGTGGCGTAAAATACCCTCGAAAAACACGTTACAGTCTGGCAACCCTAAACTCGTCTCTCGTCATGAAACCCTTCCAAATTGTGTATACTGTTTCGAAACGTATCCCTTTCCAACAATTGGGCCTCTGGGATGTTAGATCTTTCAAGGTCTTCAGAGTTTCTTTAATCCATGATGTAGTTGCTTTTCTTTGTTCCAGAAGTAGTCAAATAACTGCTTGGTTAATCTGGATTTGTCCAATCTGTACATGTGCCCAAGAAATATTAGCCTCCGTTTCCTCATGATCGCAGAGATTCTTTCTATATCCTGGTAGACTTCGGCGTTGCTCCGAAGTTTCCATCCGATTTCCGTCTTGATTGGGCCCATGATTTTCCGCAGGATTCTCCTTTCCAGGGCCTCCAAATTTTCTAGCCTGTAGTTCATTGAAAGGCATTCACAAGCGTACATGCATCCTGTTTTGACTACAGTGTCGTTGTGCATTTTTGTCTGGCTGCGTGGCTCAGGGGTAACGTTCTCGCTTACTGAGCCCAAGGTTGCAGGTTCGAAACCTGGCGCAGTCAGCTGGCATTTGAGGGTGCGCAAATGCGAGGGAGCCGTGTCAGTACATTTACTGGCACGTTAAATATCCCCTTCGGGGCAAAATTCCGGCACCCCGGCGTCTCTAAAATCTAGGGTAGTTAAAAGGGACGTAAAACCAATTTTTTTTAGCGTATGGCTATTAGTGCCGGGAGTGTCCGAGGACATGTTCGGCTCGCCAGTTTTGTAGCTGCTTCGAGACGGACACCCAATGGGTGAGCTACAAGTACCGTTGGGGGGGGGAGGGGGAAGTTGGAATGTAAGGGCTAGGAATTGGAAGGTAGCGGCTGTGGCCTATACTTGGGGACCAACCCCGGCATTTGCCTGGAATGAAGATGGGAAACCACAGAAGACCATCTTCAAGGTTGCCGGCGGGGGGATTCGAACCTCCGCGCCTCCCGGATGTGAGCGACTGCCAGCAGTCATGCCGTAACGACCTCGGCTAACTCACCCGGTCGTAAAACCAATAACATTATTATTATCGTTGTGCTTTATTTTGGCGTTCCAGGAAATGCATTTCTTGTTTTAGATGTTCTTTGTAAGCCCATACGCTCTCTCCATTTTTGAGATCCTATCGCCTACCGCATCTTTCTCTAGACCATTGTCCTGTGTCGTATATTATATTATATTATATTATATTATATTATATTCCATTATATTATATTATATTATATTATATTATATTCCATTATATTATATTATATTATATTATATTATATTATATTATATTATATTATATTATATTATATTCCATTATATTATATTATATTATATTATATTCCATTATATTATATTATATTATATTATATTATATTATATTATATTCCGTTATATTATATTATATTATATTATATTCCATTATATTATATTACATTCCATTATATTATATTATATTATATTATATTACATTCCATTATATTATATTCCATTATATTATATTATATTATATTATATTATATTCCATTATATTATATTATATTCCATTCCATTATATTATATTATATTATATTATATTATATTATATTATATTATATTATATTCCATTATATTATATTATATTAGACATAGAGCGGTAGCTACGCTCGCTAACGCGCAAAGCTAGGCCATGGGGCCAAGCTCTTTGCTGACTCGGTAGACGTGGGTTCAAGCCCCACCATCGGTCATCCTTGAAATGGTTATCCATGGTTTCCCATTTTTAACTCCAGGCAAATGCTGTGACGGTACATTCTGACAGGCCACGGCTGCTTCCTTCCACATCCTTGCCCAGTTTCATTCATCTTCATTCATTTCATCTCTCATTAACTCCTCTCATGAGGTTGGCGTCAGAAAGGGCATCCGGCCTTAAAAACCATCCACCACATAGCCTATCATCGCATCTCATCCCCCGACCCCGTTGGAAACGGGAATAAAAAGGGGTAGGCTTACATTGTGTTGTGTTGTGTTACGTTACGTTACGTTTTTACGTTCCGTTAAGTTACGTCACGTCTGGTTATGTTATGTTATGTTATGTTACGTTACGTTACGTTACGTTATGTTATGTTATGTTATGTTATGTTATGTTATGTTACGTTACGTTACGTGACGTTGTAAACGAACCTAGCACAAAGAAAATAATATTCGGGTTTGGGAAAAGATGTACAATTATACTGTAACTTGTCTTTTCGAAAACTGACAGTGATTTAGGAACGTCAATCTAGCATAACTAGTGGTGTGGATTTTCTAAATCGACGGTAGAGGAATAGTTTTCTGTATCGTGTTTCCATGATTAGCCCACTTTGAGGTGTTCCGTGTGTAGGAGAACACAACTAGCCTAAGCAGTGGTCAAGTGATCACGATCAGTTTGAAAATTACTAATATTTTAAAAATTCTGTTGTCTGTTGAATTTTAATGTACGAGAACTTACAGTTATGCAGTGTGGCCATTTCGTGAAAGGATGTACACATCATCGAATGTGACAAGGTTGTACAAGAATTTCCCACCCTAAAGATTCCTAACAATGTTTAAACTTGCGTGTTCGGAACCACGTATGTGCGTGAGAATATATTCTCTCTAATGAAACTTAAATATACGGGCTGTAACCTAAAGGCTTCCGTTCACTTGATGAGTGTCAACATTCAGAGACTCATTATACAGCATTTGGTTGTAAGAAAGAAAAAGAAGTAATAACAATACAAAGCAAAAACTTTGCAAATTATAAAACTAGTTATGAGCACATATCATTTTCGAAATCTGTTTGACAAAACTATTATTTTGTTAAATTACCATAAAACTTAAGTCGCCTCCGTAGCGTAGCGGTCAGCATGGTTAGCAGCCGCCCCGGAGGTCCTGGGTTCGATTCCCGGCTCTGCCACGAAAATTTGAAAAGTGGTATGAGGACTGGAACGGGGTCTACTCAGCCTCGGGTGGCCCAAATGAGTAGAGGGGGTTCGATTCCCACCTCAGCCATCCTCGAAGTGGTTTTCCGTGGATTCCCACTTCGTCTTCGGGCAAATGCCGGGATGGTACCTACTCTAAGGCCACGGCCGCCTCCTTCCCTCTTCCTAGCCTATCCATCTCAATCTTCCATCCCTTCCCATCCCTCATGAGTCCCCTGTTCGCTTTGCAGGTGAGGCCGCCTGGGCGAAGTGCTGATCACACCTCCCCAGTTGTATCCCTCCCGACCAGATGTTCCAAGCTCCAGGACACTGCCCATAGAGGCGGTAGTGGTGAGTTCCCTCGTTGAGTCCGTGGGAACCACCAACCTAGAGGGTGAAAAAAAAAACACCATAAAACTTAAGCACTCACATATTCCTGGAAAGACAAGCTCATATTAATTATTTTATTTAATCTGCCTTGTCAATAGTCTACCACAGGGGTGCCCAACCTTTTTGATGTGTAACATCTTTCCACTCGGTTGATGGATATTTTTTGTGGGAGTGATTTTGAAAAATGGTACGAAAGTGGATCGGAACGATCGAACGGAAGTGTGCTGGCTGGCAGTGGTGGATCGAACGGAAGTGTAAGACGCACTGCCAACTCGATCGATCAATCCAGCTGGCAGTGGTAAGAGAAACAATGACCGCGCGGTCTCGGAAATTGATACCATGACGTACTCTCGGCCATGTGGAATGTATATGACATACTGAACGGTAAACGCTCATGCGAACTCTGGTGTCAAGTGATTGAAACAAAGCACATGGTACATGTTCGAAGTCTTCGTATCAGTATTTAAATGGTAACCTGCCTTAATATCAAACATTGTAAGTAGTCGGCATTGCCGGTATTATGTTTCTGCACAATGGCTATTCAAATATTAACCCACATAACGGTAATGCAGTCATCAATATAATACAGTATAATCGTTGTGGTTATACGAGAATTGAGCAAGCCTTCATGAACTATTGCTGAATACATTCTCTTTACTCACAAGAGGGCCTATTCATAAGGCATTTTCAACTCAATTTCACGCAGGAACATTATCGAAGTCGCCTCCGTAGCGTAGCGGTCAGCATGCTTAGCTGCCGCCCCGGAGGTCCTGGGTTCGATTCCCGGCTCTGCCACGAAATTTGAAAAGTGGTATGAGGACTGGAACGGGGTCTACTCAGCCTCGGGTGGTCCAAATGAGTAGAGGGGGTTCGATTCCCACCTCAGCCATCCTCGAAGTGGTTTTCCGTGGTTTCCCACTTCGTCTTCGGGCAAATGCCGGGATGGTACTGCCCCCGTAATTGAATTATATAGAGACCATGGTGGCTATTTTGGAAATTATAAAGAAAGTTATGGCCGTCATAGTTATGACGTGGGTAGTCATGACGTAAGCACGGATGACGCAGACGTTATGCCAGCAGGCTACTTGAGCTGAGATACTCAGTGACGTCAGCATTTATTCGAGAAAGATCCAAGATGTACGACGCAGTCGCAGGAAACGTGGAATTCTGCTGAGGAAGAAAGTATGCTATTGGAGGGGAGGCTCAAACCAATGAACGATAGTCTGAAGGAAGACGGAGATTGCTGAAACTATGGTATTTTTATTACTTTTTGGAATGCAGAATTGTGGAAATCCATTTGCAGTAGAGGCATTGATCTGGAATTTTGGTGAAATTTATTTTCAGTTTTTGAATTTTGAAAATCCGTCATGTATTGACGAAGTTGGAACTTCTAGCGATGACGCAGTAACACGCGATGGAAGGGATAGATACGCCCCTCATGAAGTTCATAAAAGGCCTTGCGCAGAAGAGAGGAGTCTCATTCCTCATTCTCAGATCATCAATCGTCTGATAGCTCAATCGTCAGATCTCAAATAGTCTTTTCAGTGCAACGTCGAGTGAGATTAGTAGTGAAAAAGTCGTCTTTATAACGCGTGGTGAATCCACTGCATTAAACGAGAGTCGAGTATGCAAGCAGTGCAAGTTTACTGTGTGTAAATCTAGGTGAAGTTGAAACGCACATTATAACGCTTCTACAAGATTAGCTGTGAACAGTTAGCGGTCGCCTATGAGCTAATTCTATTGTGCATTGCTGCAGTAAGCAGTGTAGAAAAGTTGAACAATTTCGAGGAAGTATTTTGGAAGTTATTGACAATTTTAGACGACTGACAAAAGTGATTTTCTCGCTACATGAGAAGTACTTGGTATAGCCAGAATCTACGCCACGGCTGACACGGCTAGTGAAATAGGGAGACTTCAGATTGCTTTTGTGACACAACGCTACAGTATTATGGAACAGTTTAATATGGCAGTTTGTTCTTCTAATACTATAACCGAAGAGAAGATGGAAGGCTAAAGGACTTTATGCAATTGGGACATATTTCAACGGAGTAAGATAGCAGCATGGAACTTCGCTAATTGCTATTCCACACAAGCGAACATGTGGTGAACAAACCATCCACACCCATGTTTCGTGATTAAAGGCTGAATACTATCAAACAGCAATAGAAATGATTTCATACTTTCTGAATATGAATATTTCTTCGGAAATTTCTACAAAAACTTCATGGCGATTTTCAACTGGAACTTCAGGGATTTTTCAAGAGAGGTCAGGGTTGTCCCGACTCACAAAGAAGATTATTGCCGGAAGGATGTCGTTCGTCTTCGTGAAGCAGTTCGATTCTCCGAGGGTACTGTTTCTTGTTTCGAGGATGGAGCTCAGCTTTAACTTGGTGAAATGGATCCATCAACAGTCTTATTTGGGGAATTTTCCTCTGGAACGTCAATCGGCAGATAAGGTAGTCTCGAACGTTTATTGTATTTGAGTTTCTTAGCAATATTTGAGCAACCATTTTTCCCATATTTTTGTCCTCATGTATTTTGCCCTATATTCTTGTTTGAGATTCCCATTCTCAGTACACCTTGATTAGTTATGCCTTTTTCGACGATTTATTAAGACATTGTTATGTCATGGGCATAGTTAAATGATTTTGGATCAGTTGAGACTGATATTTAGATTTTTCAGTAATTTGCTTATTTTTTTTTGTAGTCACGATTTGACTGTAAGTTAATGATTTTTATGGCAGATTTAAATTCAGACAGCGTGTCACTTTATTAAAGTAATTCTACCCCAGTTTAATTACTTTGACCAATTTTCTGTCATCATCAAGAAGGAAGAACATTTAAATGATTTTAGAGCGTTAAAATCCAGTACGTTGTCGACGATCTTGGAAATACTAGTCGTTATTTGAATTGATTGCAACACAGACATTTATCGTCAGTTATGAACGATCATTGCATCATAGACCATTTTGTGAAAGATGAACTTTAATTATGAATTATTGAATGCATTAAATTCGTAAACTTGTGTTAGGAATTTTTTCTCAATTAGAGATTTATATAATGATGTTTGCATTCCCCAGTCTAATTGGATTCTATTCGACTATTTTACAGTTTAGTCGCACTTTGTTTGATGATAGTATTTTAATACTACAATTCTTTGAAGATGTTAATCTTAAATTTTGATAGACCAGACAGGCGTATATAAGCGTATTCACTATTAAATTTGTTTGTGATTGGCAAATTTTTACGTCAATTCGATTCATGAATGAAATCCACGAAGGTTAAATGACAACAGTTTTGAAACAATTAATGATTATAAGAATTTTTAAGTGGAACTATGAATGTATAATCGCTAGTGCAGCGGACATGTTGAAAGTCGCTGATGTATAATGCCCTTAAATAAATGAAGGAGATTCCCACAGTAATTAATGATGATAAAGATTGTGTTAGTGGAGGTTTTTGTAAATTTTGTGGAAGATTTTGATGCCGTATATTTTAATATATGATGAATTTTGGGCCTATTTTTAATGCAGTGTGTGCATTATTTTGTAAGCGAAGTATTTTCCGCTAGAGTGTATTGTCATAGTTCGTTGAAAATTAATCAAGTGAATTTGCTGTTATAATTAACAAGAGTTTTGAAAGAATTTGAGATAAGATTTTGAATGAAAGTAGGGGAGTGAGGCGGTTTCTAATCCCCCCCACCACCTCTCCCTCTGACGTCACATACTAACCCGCAATACATTCAGGGGCAAAGTCGATATCTCCAGAAGCCATGGTCCGATTTTGACAAATGAGGTGTCGTTGGACTCGGGTTGACGCCCTCTTTCCAATGGACCATTCATTTCAACCCCTAAATAAAACCTACCCCTACTAGGGGGTGATATTGTAATGTTTTAGTGAAAGTTTCTTTTCAAATGCGACATGTATAAGATGCGCTGCTAAAATGAACTTAAACGTTGTTGCCCATATCGCGCATGCGTTTTACGAGATGCCGCTATGGATGAACATTTTTGTTTTTGTTTTATACGCATGCGCACTTGGGATTTTTGTAAGAGGGCAAGCTCTGTGAAAAAATTATTGATAAGAAGGGGTTTTGGTGGTGAGGAGAGAACCAGATAGTCGCCTACTTTCCTACGAAGTTTGCCGATATTTCTCAAACGCAAGTTCGGATATGGACGCGTGACGTGTCAAATCGATTGTCTCGAAGCCCTATACATGTTATTAATAGGTTAAAGTTTTGAGAATGAGGGAAACAGGCTTTTTGGGGGTAAAACCGTGATTTTAGACTTTTTCCGATATCTCACGAATGCATGGTCGGATTTGGTCCTATGACGTGTCAAATGGCTTGTCTCGAAACCCTGTGTATTTTGGTAATAGGTTAAAGTTTTTGAGAATGAGGGAAACAGAATATTTTGGGGTAAAACCGTGATTTTAAACTTTTTGCTATATCTCGCGAACCAATCATGCTAGAGGCATGAACGAGGGGTCCAAGGACTCGGGCTGACGTCCTCTTTGCTATGGACCACTCATTGTAATTTTAAAAAATTTGGGAAACTCGATTTTGGGGTAAACACGTGTTTTTGTGATTTTGCCGATGTCTCACGAAGCAATAACGTTAGAGGCATGTACGACGGGTCCAAGAACTCGGGGTGACGTCCTCTTTGCTGTGGACCACTCGTTATATTTTTAAAAAAATTTGGAAACGCGATTTTGGGGTAAACACGTGTTTTTTGTGATTTTTGCCGATATCTCACGAACCAATAACGCTAGAGACGTGTACGAGGTGTCCTAGGACTCGGGCTAACACCCCCCTTTCAAATGTGGTAGATATGTTTTTTCCAAAAAGATAATTCACAAAGGGCCTAACGCCATACATGTTGAAAAAACGGTTTCTTTTTCTTTACCTGTTTATAATTTTCATGGAGCGTGGTGGTTGAGAGAGACGATACTGCTGGATGTGTGTGTTTCAACAAACTTGTCGCTGACCAAGGTGGCTGTGTTCAATAGATCAATTGATATTTCGACGAGTCGGTGTATGACAGAGCGAGGGTGCGTTTTCTGATATTTTACCTTTAACGTGTAAACGGTGATGAGAACTAGGTTCTATGTTGGTCGAAGCGAGTAGAGAAAATAAACTTGCCGACGAGCAGGAGGTGAATGTCATTTGAGCTTATTGGAAGGCGTTGATCTGATTTGACAACAGGTGCAATGGAAAAATGATCATCGTGGTGGCAGGGAAGTGCGAAAGGCGTGCACACACATGTGTGAAACCACAGGCACGCTAAACCAGTCACATCCTGTTTTGCTTCGTACGTGACAAAATGCAAGTTCATGTGAAATTTGATCCGGCACAGGTGTTCGCCTGGGACGTTATCTGTCCACGTGCGCGATAACTGTTAACAAGTCACATTCTGTTTTGCTTTGTACGTGACAAAATGCAAGTTGACGTGAAATTTGATCCGGCACAGGTGTTCGCTTGGGTGTTATCTGTCCACGTGCACGATAAGAGAATGTTCAAAGCGTGGAAAAAAAAAAAGATTATACATGCAATGTGATATATAAAGACACGTCGCTGACATTTCCACTCGCACTTATGTGACTACCTTTGAACACGCTACAGCGTTGTGTGAAACACTTGGCCTTGTTTAACAGTTTTGGTGTTGGTGGAAAATACTTATTCTTGTTGTGAGGTAGGTATATATTTATTCATTTATACATTTATTGATTTATATATAAATACATGCAATTATTTATTGATTAGGTAATTAATGATTTTATTTATTTATTTGTTTGCAGATAACCGGTATAGCCTACTTGTCGTGTGTGTGAACGATATTAAAGAAAGAGAGAAAGACAGAAACGAAAACCATTTCCATACTAGCCCACGAGACGGGAATATAGAAAAGCATTACACGTCAAGGTGAGATTTGTTTTTTTTTAATATATAACCTGTTTGATTTTGTTTTGTTTATGAAATGCATAAACTATATGGAATGGATATACTTATGGTGGTTTATTTTATTTCTTTTTAGAGTGTTGGAAAACGCTTGACCTCTGTGAATAACCAGGAACGTGTGTGTTTGGGACCATTGTCAAGCAGTCTACAGCTGAAAACTCAGGTGAGAGTGTTCTTTCTAAAATAATGTCTTTTGCCACTGCTGCGGATACGTTAACTTGGGAACCCCTAAACAGTTGTTTCAAATCGCGAGTGTGCTCTGGTCGTGTGGTCAATGTTAGAAAAAGTTTGATTCCCAAAGAATTTTTAGAATCTTGTTTTGAAATTTTTAAAATTGAAATTTGTACAGCGCAAAGGTTGCATACGGCTTTAAAGGTGAATACAGAACTAGTGTGCGATTTCATATATAAAAAGAAGAACGTAGAGCATAAAGAGACATTTTATATTTGCAGTAAAATGCAAGAGCTATTCATAGCCCATAATTTGGAACAGTGGTATGAAACCCACGTGGTGAATGCCTTGCTGTCAAAATTTGATAAACTGCAACAAGGACCGAGTGGTCTAGCCTTAGACAAAATTCATCATCTACAAATCAACATTTGTCATTTCAACCCGTTGAATGCTGGGTCTAGCTATATTAAAACACCACCAGCCATAGCTTCGAAAAAGGCTGTGGTGAATATTGAAAATTTTGATGATGAATGTTTTCTGTGGGCTGTGGCTGCGTACTTGCAGCCAGCACAACATCATGGTTGTCGACCAGGAATGTACAAGACCAAGTTTGATGAATTGAAACAAACGTTAAATTTAACTCGAGTATCGTTCCCTATGGACTTAACCGAGATCCATAGGTTTGAACAAGATAACCAGGACTTTTCGTTCATGGTGTATGGCCTTGACGGTGATGAGATTGTGGGTCCTCTTTATGCCACAAAAGAACCGAAACGACACCACATTCATCTTTTATATCTGTCTTATGGAGAGGTGAATCACTATTGCCTCATTAAAAGCCTGAGTAGATTGCTAAGCAGCCAAATGTCAAAGGACAAGCGTCCAAAACATATTTGTGACCGTTGCTTGCAATATTTTAAAACCCCTACGCTTTTGGAACGTCATAGGGTAGATTGTGTTACTCAGGAAGCGGTGAGACTGATATTGCCACAAGGGGACAAGGCTGTGTTAAAGTATAAGGACATTCATAAGCGTGACACTGTCCCCTATGTGGTATATGCAGATTTCGAAGCTCTCACTACACCCATGGCGGGATGTGAACCAGATCCCTCCATGAGCTCAACCACAGCCATTCAAAAACATGAACCCTTTGCCATAGGATTTAATGTGGTGTGTGCCTATGACCCCACACAATCCGTTTACAAATACCGTGAGGGGCCAGATTGTGCCAAATGGTTCTTGGATGAACTTGTCAAGTTGGCTCATGATGTACAGGAATTACTAAACCACCCAGTACCCATGAGCCTATCTCCAGAACAACAGCAGCAGTATGAGCATGCCATGACATGCCATATTTGCGAAAAGCCACTGATCAGTGCTGAAGACACCGTTCGTGATCACTCACACTTTACGGGGCAGTTTCGTGGAGCTGCGCATAGTAAATGCAACTTGAACTTTCCAGCTCCTCGCTTCATCAGTGTCTTTTTCCACAATCTGGCGAATTATGACATTCAATTTTTGATTCGTGAATTGGGACATGTCAACAAGGGCTCGTTTACCATTATCCCCCAAAACCATGAGCGTTTTACAGCCCTGACATGGAGGTTGGGCGACTTAAGCATTCGATTTTTGGATTCCTTTAAGTTTATGGCATCCTCGCTAGACAGCCTTGTGAATGGCTTGAATGAGGAGGAATTAAAAAATACTAGAATGCATTTTAATGATCCTGAGCAATTTCAATTGTGCATTCGGAAAGGTATATTCCCGTATGATTTCTGCAATAGCTGGGACGTGTTAAAGCAAAGAAAACTCCCACCACAAGAGAAATTTTACTCGAAACTAACACGCAGTACCGTTTCCGATGAAGACTATGCACATGCATGTCAAGTTTGGCGAGTGTTTGGCATGAACACGCTAAGTGAATATGCTTTGCATTACCTAAAACTGGATGTATTGCTGCTCACTGATGTGTTTGAAAAATTCCGTAACTTGTGTCAACACATTTACGGTCTTGACCCGGCTCACTATTATACGAGTCCTGGGCTCTCGTTTGATGCCGCTTTGAAATACACTCAAGTGGAATTGGATTTACTCACTGATGTAGACATGGTTCTATTTTTTGAAAAGGGCATTCGTGGCGGCTTTGTGTCACTTAACCAGCGCCATGCTGAAGCGAACAATGTCTACATGCCTGATTATTCACCAGACAAACCAGAATCGTACTTAATGTACTATGACGTGAATAATTTGTACGGTTACGCCATGAGTCAGCCTTTGCCCTATGGGAAGTTTGCTTGGCTGACAGACAAACAAGTGTCAGAATTTGATGTGAACATGGCTAGCCAAGAAACAGGCCGTGGATATGTGCTAGAAGTGGATATTGAATATCCCTCATCCTTGTATGATGAACATGCCGATTTCCCATTCTGCCTTGAGCAAATGGTTCCCCCTGACAGTAAAGTGAAAACTGAAAAACTCATGGGCACACTTTACAACAAAAATCGGTATGTGCTACATATCCAAATGTTGGTGCAATGCCTCGCCCAAGGCTTGGTGTTGAAGAAAGTCCACAGGGGTATTTCTTTTGCTCAAAAAGCATGGCTTGAGCCATACATGCGACTCAACACAGAGCACCGACAAATGGCAACACAGCAGTTTGAAATTAATTTTTTTAAATTAATGAACAACTGCATCTATGGCAAGTCTATGGAGAATGTCCGCAAATACCGTGACATTAAATTGGTGAATGTCTGGGAGGGGCAGTGGGGTGCCCGGCGGTACATTGCCAAGCCAAATTTCAAATCGATCAAAATTATCGATGAGGATTTGGCTACTATTGAAATGAGTAAGACCAGCGTGACCATGGATAAACCCATTTACTTGGGTCAAGTCATTTTAGACTTTTCTAAATCGGTCATGTATCGATTCCACTATGAGTTTGCGAAACGCCATTTTGAGGACGTCTCTCTTTTGTATATGGACACAGACTCATTCATTTACCACATTCGCCACTGCAACCCCTATGACGTCATGAGGCAACATAGTGACTGGTTCGACACTTCTTGCTATAGCGCTGACAACATGTTTCAGCTGCCCATAAAAAACAAAAAGGAAATGGGCGTTTTAAAAGATGAATGCGGTGATTCCATTATGACGGAATTCGTAGGTTTGGCTTCGAAAATGTATGCTTATCGCACACTCGATTGTAAGGAAGCCAAAAGAGCAAAAGGTGTAGGTAGGGCAGTGGTAAAATCGCTACGTGTAGACGATTACCTAGCGGTTTTACGCACTGGCAAAGCTATGTCTCATACACAGTGCAGGATACAATCCAGCAACCATCATTTGTATCTTGTGGAACAGAGAAAACGCACCCTCGCCTCCATGGATAACAAGCGTGTGTGGGCTGATGATCTGCTCACTAGCCTGCCCTGGGGTTATGATCGCAAGGAGGAGGAGGTGTGATTTCACTGTTTAATCGTTTATGGGACATGGCTTTTTGTAACTTGTAGATTTAGTATTTTTAAATATTGTTTTCTTGTCATTGTAAATAATAGATTTTGTAAATAGTGGCAACCCACTTGGACCTTTTGCTCTTTAAAAAAGTTGTGTGCAACCTTATTTTTTTAAAATTTTTTGATTGGTAAATAGTGTGATTCTTTTAACGCTGTACAAAATTGTGTTGTTTTTTTGTAAATATGTAATGAGTAATAGTATTTTTAGTAACTTTAATAACTAGTATTTAATTATTTTTTGAAATAGTAAAATGATAAACTAAAAAAGTACTTTTGGGATGAGTGAGCATGTCGAGAATGTGCTTTTGGGAATAAATAAAGTGGTTGTGTTTGTTCCCAAAGACAGGTGTGAATGTATGAGTGGAGAGAGAGAAAGCTGGTGTGTATGATTGACCAGAGCAAACACGATGAAGTAGGGTGGGTGAGTGGGGAGGGGGTAAATGGTCACTTATATACTCATTTTGTTTTAAATAGTTTCGTTTTTTCATTGAAATGTGGCAGTCAAAAGACATTATTTTTGTAAAAACAGTCTTACCTGCAGTAGTTGTAGACCTCGACGTTTCTCCAAACACGCATCAGCACATTGCAGTATTATCAAGGTCAAGCACTCGCATCAACATCATTGTCAAATCTCAACTTTCGACATACACTAAATGGAAAAAATATGAAAACAGCAAAATGGAAATTCCATGTTTCCATATCACCAAAACAGCAAAACTTAAAACGGACATTTTTAAAAACTAGAAATGGCCATGTGTGAAATTTGAAAATTCAAAAACTTCAAACAGACATTGTTTAAAATGTGTCATCAGCAAAATGGAAAACTTCATATCATCAAAAACGTTAAACTTGAAACGAACGTTTTCAAAAACTGTAAATTGCAAAATGATAAATGACAGTGTGTAAAATGTGTAAAATGAAAAAATCAGCCATCAACATCACGATTTCTTAAAATTAAAAATAACAAAACATCGTGCTCTGGAAAACTTTTGTTTTTATTTCATAGTCATAGTGAATTGACAAAAGAAAAATAGAATACAAACAAATCCCAATTCCTCACTCCTCAATGTTTATGTCCATGCATCATCAACTTTCCTTTCATAGCACTCATGACAATTAGGGCTGCCATCCTTTCACCCACTGAGGCATCACTGGATGTGAAACGTTGTTTAGCTTTCTTTAATAACAATTTATCTGCCACATGTCTTAAACCAGAATGACTATGGCGATAAGAAAGGTCATGTTCCTTGCATGCTTGATCCAAAAGATTAATGGGTACATCACCACGTTGTAAACGTTTTTCGAGACGAGTTCCAGGGCCACAAAAACGATAACCTGGAAGATGGATTTCGAAAGGTAGGTATTGAATCACTTTGTCAATGACGCCATTGCCAGTACAGGTCTGGCATATCCTTTTCCATTGATGGTAGAAAGGTTTGGTCTTCCTCCTCCTCTGTGGACGATGTTTGTGTTTGTTGTTGTTGCTTTTTCTCGCCATGACACTCGTGGAATGATTCAACAAAGTCTTTACATGGACTTTTATGACCGTGATACAGTTTCACTAGCTGGCAAGTCGCACACTGACGCATAGACGGTATTTTTGCCATGGCCACTTGCTTATGGTGATCGTAATCCGTACAGGGTTGCAATTCACTCAACACAGGGTCTTGAGTCCATGATTTTGGTACATGTTGCCAGATTTCTTTGACCGCGTTGGCGGCCACATAATAAATGAACGACTTGGGCAGCGCCAAGAGTTCCTCTTTGGTAAAACTGTCTAGTTTCTTTTTGCACACAAAGAACTTGCCGATGGCTTTGTCCGTAGCATTGCCTTTCTCCATGGTATCACGTGCTGTAGATGTTTACACGTCGCTTGTAGAAATCTCACTGACGTCATTCACAGGTAAATCTTGAGTTATAATTTTGTTCAACAACTCCCAGCAGGCATGAGTGGTTAACCAATGAAAGAGATGCCACGCATGTGATAGGGCTGTATGGGTAATGTTGCCACAGGAACAAGTATCCATGAGCGTTTGCAGGGAGGGGCAGCCCAACTCCATGAGGTCGATACATTGGCAGTAAGACGCCAAAAATGGTTGCAACCATTGACGTTTTTCATTACCTTTCACAAATACCACATTGGCCGAGGACAAGTGTGCTTTCATAACCACATCCAAATATTTATAGGAAATGGTTCCCTGATTCCAGTCTAGTTGCCTATGATTTTCAATCCACTGGGTTTGTTTACGGTCTTTTTCACACAACAATCAAAAGCATGGGGTGGTTTAAATAGCAAATGCGTAGCTTGCGATATCCAAAACGTGGTACAATCGATCATGGCCACTTGTTTAAATATAAATTTGTTGTCACCAATTTTAAACCCTTGGCAATCCACAATGAGTGTGCGCAACATGTTGACGCTTGCCTGGACCAAGGTCAACTGACGACTGACGGACGATCAGGTGTGATCATGACATAGACTTACCTGCCATGCTAGTTTCAAAATTGAGGTTAGGGTAGGACAGTGGGGGCATGCAAAATAAGAATTTAAGAATTACATCATTTTATTATCATAACACGTCTTACAGGCTTTTGTCATTTTAGGATAAGGACGATAGCAACTGATACAACAATATAGTCTCTTGTGTTTGTAACGTCCATAACACCGATGATGTCCCAATGTCTCTAAACTAGGCGTTTTTGATGGTGAGCTGCTCACCGAAGCACCATGGATACCATACGGTCCACACGTATCGTAACTTGTTTTTTTTTCATCACCCAGAGACACAAGTGAGGGATAGCTTGAATGACAGGGTATATTTCCCACTTTCATTCTGCACAGGTAGGGGCAGGTGGGTGACCAGCGCTGATGTTCTTGCATGGGTTCATCGCCCTCCTGCCATTGGTCTATGATGATGGGACAAAAGGCACATTTCACTTCATCTCTTGTTTTTAAATAGTAGAATCCAGCAGCCGCCAAGGCTTGAGGGTTTATGAAAGGCACTGGCCATGTGGCAAACGTCTTGAAACGTTGTTCCTCAGAGTTTAAATTCATGGATGTGACGTCTCTTGAGGCTTTAAAGCAAGACATGACTGAGCGATTTAACGTGGGTTGAGCTGTTATTTATACACTCGTCACTTGGTTGGACAGTGGATAATAGTTGACTTGTTTGTGATGAATAATCAAACAGTAGGCCGTCGTATTGGCTGGTACATTGTCATGCGTTTCAAAATCTAGTCGAATGTCGATATTGGATGGCTTGACAGACTCTTCCAGGTAAGAACAGTCAAAGACAATCAGTGGTGCTCTTGCCTTAAACGCTTGGGGTAGTAGCATGGGGCCGTTCTCTTTTTGATAATACGACCATCGAAATTTAGAAAACAAGTCGTACAGGGGGCCAAACTTATTTTTTGAAAAATCCAAATCCAGTCCTTCATAGGGAAACATAGCTCCGTTGAGGAAAAGACGTGCATTTCTCAATTGCAGGTGATCAAATTGCGTGGCATCTTTGGTTTGTTGATACTTGCGATTCGTTTGAAAACCCACAATCAGGTAGAGAGGTCTCTCTGTATAGCGAGCTGTTTTTACAGACCAACTGTGTGTGTTGGTAGTGGGCAATAGCGGATACTCATGGAGTGCCCAGCTTCTAAATTCCATGGGTAGAGGCATATCTCTCTTTACCATTTTAAGTATGTCCAGTTTTTTGCTATCGTTAAGGGTCACATGGGGGACTTTCCATAGCAAGCGTTGTAGTTGAATTTTTGAATCGATGGGGGCATTGTCGGCTCCCTTGAGTGCATTGTTATCACTCCTGTCTCTCACCAGATAAAGCACTTGCCTTGCGTTGACCACAATGCGTTGGTGATCTTCAGCAAAGCCTAGAATTAGTTTAAGAGGTAAATATCCAGTAAAGGTCCCATCGGTGTGTACCATCCAGTCATTGGTCGAGTCAGGACACCAACCTGCCATGCAAAGTGTTTTACCTTCTTCCTCACTATAAGAGGGGTATAGTTTCATGACACTGGAAATGCCCACATTTCGAGTGCTATCCACCACGATATCGTTAATGACATAACGTACTTCAGAAAACAGAAAGGCTAAACCATGGTTGGCCAACTTGGATGTGGTAGGTGTAGAGCCATCGGCTTTGGTGAGCCGACCTTCAATCTGAATGACACTTTCATGCGGTAGGGTGTAAATATCTTGGTTGTTGATAACAAATTGAATTTCATCATTGTTATTGAGTCCAGGTGTTTGAGCTTGATAGGAATGGAGATCAATTCTTACCACTCCTGGTTGCTCCTCGATGCGGTTCGCTATCTCTAGGATAGAATTCATCATGAGGGTTGACGTGGTAACCCAAATGCTGTAAAATCTGCTTGTTCTGAGATGTTAACGTGTATTCACGTGGCAAACAACTAACACCATTCCTAGACGGTGTTGTTGCTTTATACACAAACTTCATAGTGGCTTTAGCACCAACTTGTAAGTCACTGGTGTGGTAGAATCTAGATCAATGAGTTGTTGATCTCTATTGATCAGTCTTAATGTTATATTACTAATACTATCAACAGCCACAGCATGAAAAAGCACCACTGGAGGGTTTTCACGAATAATATAGCCATTGGGCGATGTCACAATAAAGTCATAAAGTGAATGCGATGGTTCTTGATTGGTGTACACTTGGCTAATAATATTACACGTCACCGACACATGATGGTCCTCAATGAATTTCACTTCATGGTCTGATTCATGTTTTTTGTTGGGCTCCAACACACGTGGTTTAAATCCTAGTAATGGACCAATGGAATCGGGGTGTGTTTTAAAGTCAATGTTGAATGAGGAGAAAATACTGCAGCGATGAGTGTTAGTATTGCCTACAAGTTCAAACTTGTGCGTTCCGTCAAGAAATGACTTTAAACCATATTGATTGATCAACACCACATAAATGTGTTCATAAATATCATCGATCGTGTATCCACCAGAGTTCAAGGTGAGCACAGAATCATCATAGTAAAACTTGTTGTTCACATTTTCACGTATGTTGTATATTCGATTGTACGTTTCAAGAGAAACAAGTCCTAAACCATAGGGTTTTTCACTCAATTCGATAGGCGGGTAAAAGTCTAGGCTGACTTCAGGTCCACGTCCATGCACTGTAAACGTTTTACTTTCTGCCGACATACTGGTGGCGTTTTTGCTTATGCTGCGTCTTATATAAAAAAATTAAACACAAACGTCCACACTGTTGGCTGTTAAACGTTTGCTCTCGTTTCACATTATAATATATCTTGATCCTGTTTCCAAAATAGGTCACTAGTTCCATGGGCGGGGGCAAATTCCCAAAACTGTCAAAGTACCATACCGTGGATCCCTCTTTGACATAAGCTACATAATGCGTTCCTGGTCCTCGGTGATCATCCAAATTGACAACAGCACATTCCTGTTTCCAGGGTCGAGGGGGTAATTGGTTTCGCATAAACACACCTCGAAAATGAGAAAGCTTTAGTTGTTTAGCATAGCTTTTCACTTGTTGATGCGTCAGGGCATGTCTCGCTATGGCAGAGGTTAATTTTTTTTTTTTAATATTTCGAAATGGTGAAATCCCAAATCCTTTTTGATAAAAGGCTGGCTTTAAATTGGCATTTCTAGCCCCCATGGCAATCGCTTCCATCGTTTCATTGTGTCGCTGACTTTCTTTGAGTTGTTGCTTGCCCTGCTGCGCGGCTTTAATGGTTTTCGCCACTGCACTGGCACCGCCCAAAAGTGAGCCCAGAGCAGCCAACCCGGCAAATAATGCAGGTAAAAATCCCGCTCGTTTGGGGACTGGAATCACTCGCCCTTGGTTTGAAACCTGTCGCCGACGTTTTGGAATAACCTGTCTCTGTGCTGCTCGAATGGCTTTCCTTATGGTCAATACATTATTTTTTCTTTTTTTCTTTCGCAAGGGCTTGTCCTCGAATGTTGTAAGACCAGGCTTTGCCAAGGACAAAGTCCTTTTTTTAGTCTTTCTCACTGCATACCTTTGTTTCACCATGATGATAATGACCAACAACCTTTCACACGAAAGTTTAAATCACAACTAACGTCAGATGGTTATTTCATGGCTGTATATTCCAATTCCACATAAAGTGGGAAATCGTTTATGGTTTTTCCCGCTTGCTTTTCATCCCATGTCAACATGAGGTGAAAGGATAATTCGTCACCAGCATTGACCATTTCATGGTCATGGACCAACATCCTATGACCATTTATCTTTATTTGTAAATGGTTCTCATCAGGTATGGCATATTTGATGTGAATGGTTCCATCATAGTGTAATCGATAGTGGCTTAAACCCGAAGCAAGCACATAGGTCAAGTGCTGATCATGGACTAGCGGTAAATGGTTTCTGTCATTCACAGGTTTTTCATTTGTCAGATACACTAAAAACACAGATGGGATAAATTTATAAAGCCTTTTCATTTCATGGGTCACGTAACGCTTGGTACAAACATCGTCTTCGTCTTGTGGGTCTTCCACGTGAATAATCCGATGGTGATTAGCGCTATAGCCATTCACCATAAGCTGGGGCACTTTGTCGTAAAACTCATACACTTTGTTATCCACATACTTTTTCGTAGTAACGTCTGTAGACACTTGAGGATGTTTTACATGGGTTAACCGCTTTCCCTTAAAGTCATAATCTCCCTGTTTTGTGCGTGGCACTACTGACCTATCCACATAGTGTTTATTAGCAGGATCTGTTTCCTGTTTAGGATCATGTATGGGGACAGACCTATCTTTGGCCATCAACGCACGTCCAAAGACATCCATCGTCAACCTGTAGTAGCAGTCTACTGTTTTTATGACAAGGCTCGGTGTCCTGTATATAGACAGCCGGCTAGCCTGTCTAAGCCTTAGTTGACATGAAGATTATTAAGCAGCAAGAGTCATTCCCCGTGGGGGACATGGTTTCCCATCTCTGTCCCACATCACGTGAACAACGCCATGGTTCACTGTTTCCATCTTCCATTCGCTGCATCATTGTGGGGCCTTCCGGCTGTGGAAAGACTAATCTTTTGCTAACGCTCATCACAGCGCCCAATGGTCTGCGTTTTCAAAATATTTATATTTTTGCAAAATCTCTCTACCAACCCCTCTACGTGTTTCTGGATCAAGTCATGTCTGGATTACAAAAAGAGAATATGGGTTATTTTACATTTTCCATGCAAGAAAATGTGATTTCACCGGATGAGGTAAAGCCTGATTCACTCATGATTTTCGATGATGTATCCACTGAACGTCAAGGCATCATTCAAAGCTATTTCAGCATGGGTCGACACAAACATATCGATTGCTTCTATCTTGGGCAAACGTATTCTAAAATGTCCAAACAGTTGATTCGTGACAATGCCAATGTCATTGTTTTATTTCGTCAGGACGAGAGGAACAGTCGTCACATTTATAATGAACATGTGAATCCGGATATGACCTTTCAAATGTTTACAGAATTGTGTGCCAAGTGCTGGAACACTCAACGTTATGCCTGTTTAGTGATTGACACACAAAGTGAACTCAACCAAGGACGGTATCGCTTAGGGTTTGATCATTTTATTGCTATTTAAGGCCCTGTCTCATTCCCCATCAAGTCATTTGTCAAGACACCATGGCGTTAGCAGAGAGTCAATTGAAAAAGCATATTATTAGAGCAAAAAATACTATTCGCCAAAAGTTTCGTCAATTGAAACAATCACGTGCCAATCATGCTTTGTTTATTCAGCAACATTTAGCACCTCCACTAAAAGCCATGTTGAAACCCTCTTTCAAGCCATCTGAAACGCTACCCACCGTTTCACAAGCCACGCAGACGCTGCACGAGGACCCTGAGGAAGAGGAAGTGGAAGATTTGACTAGTGTTAGTGAAGTTGAGGATGAGGAGGAACAAGTGTTTACGCCTCAAAAAAAGGCCGCACCCCTTGCAGAGTTTTTGAGAAAAAAGAAATCCTTGGCCATGGTCGAAACACCTTGCCCTTCCAGAGCGTCTCCGTTTTCACAACTCTTGGCCACCCCTCAACATAAAGCTCAACTGAAAACCATTTTAATAAAATATTATGGATCAACATTGGAACCCTATTTCACCGATCTATTTATTGGAAAAACAGATACCACGTATGGCGTTCGCTATGAGGATGATAGTTTTAAAATTGGCGATTCATCCATTAAATTTGCTCGTACTAAAGCTGTCATTAAAAACATCAACTATAAATTAACGCCAGGACTGTTAAAGCTGCTCTTTTCTCGGACCCCCTCTTCCCATGATTATACGTCAGAGGACCTTGACAAATATAAATCCATTTTATTGGATACCCATGCTCACAAAAGACAGTATGATCCCACGCAACAAGTGAATGCCAATATATCTCAAAAATATAAAACCATCATTGCAAAAATGTTTCCCACTAGTCAAAGTACTCGTCGTAAAGCGTCCGCTTCGGGAGTGACATTTAAACCATTAAAACCCCTTGTGGATGTTACCTACTGGCACAATCCCAATAAGCTCGTCCAGCGGCTACAGTTGTTGCATGCCTCACGTCAAGCTGGCCACACCGGTCACGATTGGGAAATTCAAGAAATTGAACAAGAACTTCGAAATGCCAAAATTATTGTTTAAGCCCTCACCCATTAAAATGGGTATTGCTCACGAGTTGCATCGCCCAGCTAGGCGTCACTATCCGCGACTCAAGGTGATTTCACGAGGTGTGGATGAACTTTGGCAGGCTGACTTGGTTGAAATGATACCCTATGCTGGCGTTAACGACGGTGTACGCTATATGTTGACCGTCATTGATGTCTATTCCAAAATGGCCTTTGTTGAACCTGTGCGTCGCAAGTCTGGCCCACTAGTTACCAAGGCCTTTCAACATATTATTCAACACTCCAAACGTCAACCTCAGCTGCTACAAACCGACCAGGGGAAAGAATTTTTCAACAAGGATTTCTCCAGTTTTCTCAAATCTAAGGATATTCACCATTACACCACGTACAGCAATCTGAAAGCCAGTGTGGTCGAGCGGTTCAACCGAACATTGAAAACCCATATGTGGAAAGCGTTTACCGCTCAGGGCAGTTATCGCTGGTTGGACATGTTACCTGAGCTAGTGTCACGTTACAATGACACCAAACATAGAACGATTGGGACCAAGCCACGTCTCGTAACTAAAAATATTCAGCGATTGGATAAACTGTTTAACCCCATAAAAACAGCTGATCCTAAACGTCACCGACTGAACATTGGGGATTTTGTTCGTGTGAGCAAATTTAAGTCTGCCTTCAATAAGGGCTACACGCCTCAGTGGGGACTGAACTATTTCGAATTCGTCGAGTCTACTTGGACACTCCAGTCACTTATTTACTCGAGGACCTCAACCATCAACCCATAAAAGGTAGATTTTATCTCCATGAACTTCAGAAAACAGCATTTCCTCAGCATTATCTTGTGGAAAAAGTGTTGAAACAAAAAGGAAATAAACTCTACGTCAAATGGTTAGGGTTTAACTCTACGTTTAATTCCTGGATAAATAAATTACATGTTGTGTGAACCTGTGTACTTTTTATTTATTCACCCATGTTGTACACCACCTATACCTCTATGTGTACAGCGCTCCGCGCTTCATGCATGTTCATACATGTTTGTCTTTCCCTTTCCTCCTGTGTTCTCTCATACATTACCCCCTCCCCTCTCCCTCCCTTCACCTCCCACCACTGCTGTTTGCAGCTCTTGCCTATCTATTGGTTGTGACATCATTCCGACAAGTTGCATCATACTTTTTACTGATTCAGCGATTCCCACGCTTTGAACATTCTCTTATCGTGCACGTGGACAGATAACACCCAAGCGAACACCTGTGCCGGATCAAATTTCACGTCAACTTGCATTTTGTCACGTACAAAGCAAAACAGAATGTGACTTGTTAACAGTTATCGCGCACGTGGACAGATAACGTCCCAGGCGAACACCTGCGGTAGATCAAATTTCACGTCAACTTGCATTTTGTCACGTACGAAGCAAAACAGGATGTGACTGGTTTAGCGTGCCTGTGGTTTCACACATGTGTGTGCACGCCTTTCGCACTTCCCTGCCACCACGATGATCATTTTTCCATTGCACCTGTTGTCAAATCAGATCAACGCCTTCCAATAAGCTCAAATGACATTCACCTCCTGCTCGTCGGCAAGTTTATTTTCTCTACTCGCTTCGACCAACATAGAACCTAGTTCTCATCACCGTTTACACGTTAAAGGTAAAATATCAGAAAACGCACCCTCGCTCTGTCATACACCGACTCGTCGAAATATCAATTGATCTATTGAACACAGCCACCTTGGTCAGCGACAAGTTTGTTGAAACACACACATCCAGCAGTATCGTCTCTCTCAACCACCACGCTCCATGAAAATTATAAACAGGTAAAGAAAAAGAAACCGTTTTTTCAACATGTATGGCGTTAGGCCCTTTGTGAATTATCTTTTTGGAAAAAACATATCTACCACATTTGAAAGGGGGGTGTTAGCCCGAGTCCTAGGACACCTCGTACACGTCTCTAGCGTTATTGGTTCGTGAGATATCGGCAAAAATCACAAAAAACACGTGTTTACCCCAAAATCGCGTTTCCAATTTTTTTTTTAAATATAACGAGTGGTCCACAGCAAAGAGGACGTCACCCCGAGTTCTTGGACCCGTCGTACATGCCTCTAACGTTATTGCTTCGTGAGACATCGGCAAAATCACAAAAACACGTGTTTACCCCAAAATCGAGTTTCCCAAATTTTTTAAAATTACAATGAGTGGTCCATAGCAAAGAGGACGTCAGCCCGAGTCCTTGGACCCCTCGTTCATGCCTCTAGCATGATTGGTTCGCGAGATATAGCAAAAAGTTTAAAATCACGGTTTTACCCCAAAATATTCTGTTTCCCTCATTCTCAAAAACTTTAACCTATTACCAAAATACACAGGGTTTCGAGACAAGCCATTTGACACGTCATAGGACCAAATCCGACCATGCATTCGTGAGATATCGGAAAAAGTCTAAAATCACGGTTTTACCCCCAAAAAGCCTGTTTCCCTCATTCTCAAAACTTTAACCTATTAATAACATGTATAGGGCTTCGAGACAATCGATTTGACACGTCACGCGTCCATATCCGAACTTGCGTTTGAGAAATATCGGCAAACTTCGTAGGAAAGTAGGCGACTATCTGGTTCTCTCCTCACCACCAAAACCCCTTCTTATCAATAATTTTTTCACAGAGCTTGCCCTCTTACAAAAATCCCAAGTGCGCATGCGTATAAAACAAAAACAAAAATGTTCATCCATAGCGGCATCTCGTAAAACGCATGCGCGATATGGGCAACAACGTTTAAGTTCATTTTAGCAGCGCATCTTATACATGTCGCATTTGAAAAGAAACTTTCACTAAAACATTACAATATCACCCCCTAGTAGGGGTAGGTTTTATTTAGGGGTTGAAATGAATGGTCCATTGGAAAGAGGGCGTCAACCCGAGTCCAACGACACCTCATTTGTCAAAATCGGACCATGGCTTCGGGAGATATCGACTTTGCCCCTGAATGTATTGCGGGTTAGTATGTGACGTCAGAGGGAGAGGTGGTGGGGGGGATTAGAAACCGCCTCACTCCCCTACTAATGAAGATTACCGTCACAAATAATAATAATTATTACAACCTTTATTAAACCAGATTGTGACATTAACATGTATAACTAACCTTCATTGGTCGATTATATTAAACACGATTATGAAATTACCAACCGGATGAACATGTGGTTCAATGTATTTCTTAAATTAATAATTTAAATAATTTAAATGTTGATATTGTAAATAATAATGTATATATCTTTGACAATAATGTGGAACGAAAGTAATGTTAAAGGCGTGTTTAAAATTTTTGTAATTATCTTCAACAATATTATAAACAATTTCTAATTGTTATAAATAATTTATATGATTTTGTTATAAACATTTAAGAGTGTGTTTTATACTCTAAACTATGCTTATTAAACATTTGGATGATAACTTAACAAGTTTAGGGATTGTCAGAATAATCCAGTGGTATGTGAGTTAAGCATTTGAAAGATTTGCGTCAATATATATGAATTGCCTTGTAGACATTTAAAGCTTTGAAAGGAGCTGAATTCTTACGCAGTGTGGCGTGACGAGTGAACCCCATTTGACAGGCATGCGCCAGGTTGAAGGGTAGACCAGCTGGCTCGACATCTGGTTATCAGCGGGCGAGGTCGATACTCTGGCCTTGCGCCTATTAATACAAGTGTGATGTTTATTAAAAGAAACCAAATGCTCTATATGTGTCGCATCCTGACTTCCTCATCCAATCCAAACGTGTTTTGAATGTTACGTTATTTTGAGCTCATGGGAGCTAACATGTTGTATGCTAACTTTGCAAGTCCTTTAAGTGGACGTAGTCAGATTGACATGGGCTACTGATAGCCACATTTATTTTGTTGAGTTTGTTAAAGTCATACCCTTTATTTGAAATAAAGCTTTTGTACAGTTCAAAGTTCTTGCCGTCGTTTGGTTCATTTTTAAATGTCATGGTCAAGATTATTGTGGGAGCATACTTTAGTGATCCTGTTGTCAACCCAATCCCCGAGATTATTTATAAGAGGTAAGTAAAAGTAAGTATGAAACCCCGTCTATTTTGGTGTGTTCCACAATAATTTTCTTGGTAACTTCTGTGTTCAAACCTCGGTAGTATCTGTCAGTGCCATTTTCATTGATGTAGCTGAGCCGGTGCGATTGATTGTTGGCAATCCGATTGAGGGGGCGGATATCTGACAGCCTACTATCCGGGTAAACGGGGACAGAAGGATTGGCGACCCAAGAACGTGGGGCTGATTCAACATAACTGGATCACCAGGTTGAACGCCAGAAGGATTGGCGCAGTCAACGTGTGGGGCATGTTCAACAACACTGGATTACCAGGTTGAACAATAGAAGGATTGGCACACCTAAAACGTGGGGCTGAGTCAACAGTAGGATTGGCAAACCTAAAACGTGTGGATCGATTAGACTCAAATAAAGAGGTTGATTCTTTGTTAGATGTCTAGGCCAATTGTAGAATTTGAGAGTGTGATTATATAGGAATTAAATGTTGTATTGTATTAGGAAAATTACACTCAGAAAAGATCAGATCTTATACAACTTGAGAAAGGTTAAATAGGCAGGAAACTGAGGAAAAATCGCCTATGATCTGGAATCTTATTTTATTTGACCGGCTTATGACATTTTAGTCATATTAAAAATAAAAATAAATTATTTGGATTGTAAATGTAAATTATTTGTGTTAGGATATTTTAAAATGAGCCAGGGAAATTTGAACATGTGCTTGAGTTTGTTTCAACATGAAGGGTCTTCGAAAGTTAATTATAAGATAGTTATAAGTTAGATTTAAGACAGAAAATTGATCAAATTTATACATGGTGAAAAGTGTTGCTCAAATGTTGTTATTTTGCTCTTTTGATGTATGTCCCTACAGCAGTCTAATTTTTGAATAATATTGTAATGGCAGATGAAAGTTTGAAGATGATGTTAGCGGAGATGTCTGCTAACATGAATAGTAATATGAAGCAGATGATGGAGGAGAATGCTAGTAATTTGTCTGCTAATTTGAAAGCAAGAATGGAGGAGAATGCTAGTAATTTGAAAGCTAGCAAGAGTGAAAGCATGATGGAGATGGAAGCTAGGAGTACTAGTCGAATGGAGGAGAATATGAAAGTTCTCCAGACCAGTTCTGCTAACTTAGAGGATAATATGTCACGTTTACAGATTAATACCCAAGGAATTGAGAATACTGTAACTGACATGCGCACAGATGTGTCCAATGTGCATAAAAATGTTGCTGATGTTAAAATTGATGTTGCTAAGGTACAGAAAGATCTTACAATGTTGAATTTAGATGTTGCTAATGTCCGTAGTGATATTTCTTGTGCTAGGGCTGAGGTAGTTGTTGTTAAAAATGACGTTGCGACTGTCCAAGACAAGGTTGAGGAAGTCCAAAGAGGAATCCAAAATGTTAGAACTGATGTGTCCAATGTTCAGGTTGATATTAATAACATTCATTCGGATGTAAACGAGATGCAAAGTGACATAAATAAAATTCAAGTAGAGGTCAACACAGTTTTCGTAGATGTTGCTAAAGTCCAAACTGATGTAAATAAAGTCAGGGAAGAGATAGAAAATTCGAAAACCCTTTGTACACGTAATATAAGTGCATTAACGACTAGGCTAGTTGATGAGTCAGTTAGAACGACAGCGTCTTTAGAAGGTTTAAAGTTTGATGTAGAGGTCATGAGAACCCAAGTATTAGACCATAATAAAGTATTGAAAGAGGATATCGAAATAGACATAGCAGAAATGTTAACGGCAAATGTAGCAATATGGAAAGACGAGTGGAATAGGTCAAGTGGGGAACATGTAACCCAAATTCAGGATCGTATTGAAAGGAAACTTGCCAGTACTCAAATTGATATTAACAATGAAGTAGTACAGATTAGGAAAGATTTAAGCGTCAGGATGGATTCGCTATCCGAAAGACAAGTTGAAGATAGAACACAATTAGATCGGGATGTGCAAACATTAAAATCTGCATTAGAGGAACAGATTCATAAAGTTGTCTCTGATGTGAATGAAACGTCGAGCAAACTGCAGAATTTGAAGCTAGGAGAAGCTAATTTAATGGAGACCTACAAAGAAGAGTTAATCAAGAAAGTCTTAACGGAAATCACTGACAAGGATACAGTAGGCTTGGCTTGCGAAACCAATAGGAATTATGCCAGAAGATATAACCTAGATCCAGAAGAGAGAGACGTGACTCCTGAAGAACGTATATCCAGATTCAGGGAGGAAGCTGACGAGAGGAATATGGAACCTGAGTGGAACTATCGAGATAGTGGGAAAAACTACCCGGATTCATATCCGAGGAACGTAACGGTCATCAGGAATTTTGAAGACAAACCACAAAAGTTCAGCAACACTGATAGTTTGACACCTATAGAATATGTAAGGAACCTCAAAGATTATTTCATCGAAGCTCACATTCCCAGAGAGAGAGAGATGAAGATAGTGGAGAGATATTTGATTGGAGGACCCCTCGAATGGTTTTGCGCATTTAGATACACGTTCAGTAACTTTGACGAGTTTGCAGAGGCATTAATCAAACGATTTTGGTCCATAGAAGCGCAGAATTCGTTAAGAGCGGAGGTGTATTCAAGAAAATACTCAGGTACTCTTCCAACGCGGTACGCTGATTTCTTTACGAGTCAGTTATCCCGCTTGAGATTTTTGCAACCCCCATTGTCAACGGAGCAACTTATTGATGCGATTTCTCGTATGCTACCTGTGGAGGTGAGGAGATTAATTATTTCATCAAACATCAGGGATTTAACCAGCATGATTGAATTACTGAGGAGGTTAGACTACACAAGTCCAATGCCTAACGTGGTACAGAAAGGTCAAAGGCATGACTTTAAAGAAATAAATACTGTATATATGGACCAAGTCCAACAAACTGACAAGCCAGATGAGGAGAAAACTGACAATGTAGGTCCTCACAGGAATAATCAGTTTCGAAATAACAGATCGCCAGGTTACCGACCGTATCAACAGAGAAGAGGCTGGAACTATAACCGAGGAAATTACAATGGAAGAGGCAGATATTACAACAATAATGGTTATAATAGAAATTATAATAGGAATAACCAGAACCATAACAGAAATCAGAATCCTCAAGGTCAGGTTATGACACCCGATCAGTATCAGGAAAGAGAGAAGGAAAGCCAGCAATACCTAAAAGAATTACGGGAAAAAGAAGCCAACAACCAAAAGAAAAGGCAGGATGTTGTAATCGATCCTGGGCCTTCTACGAGCCAGCAGAACTTAGAAAATAGAAATACTGGACAGAAGAGAAAGTAGAGAGGAAAGAAATGCATTTAACCACACACAACCCAGAAAGAGAAGAGATTTATGATTAAGGAACATAGAGGAAATATCATACTAGAGTAAGCCAGTAATAATTCAATTTCGTGTTCAAGAGAGTTGAGGTACTTGTAACACTGAGTTTAAAAACAATTTGCAACTGTTTTTAAAACGTGATGAGAGGAGAATGCCCCCGTAATTGAATTATATAGAGACCACGGTGGCTATTTTGGAAATTATAAAGAAAGTTATGGCCGTCATAGTTATGACGTGGGTAGTCATGACGTAAGCACGGATGACGCAGACGTTATGCCAGCAGGCTACTTGAGCTGAGATACTCAGTGACGTCAGCATTTATTCGAGAAAGATCCAAGATGTACGACGCAGTCGCAGGAAACGTGGAATTCTGCTGAGGAAGAAAGTATGCTATTGGAGGGGAGGCTCAAACCAATGAACGATAGTCTGAAGGAAGACGGAGATTGCTGAAACTATGGTATTTTTATTACTTTTTGGAATGCAGAATTGTGGAAATCCATTTGCAGTAGAGGCATTGATCTGGAATTTTGGTGAAATTTATTTTCAGTTTTTGAATTTTGAAAATCCGTCATGTATTGACGAAGTTGGAACTTCTAGCGATGACGCAGTAACACGCGATGGAAGGGATAGATACGCCCCTCGTGAAGTTCATAAAATGCCTTGGGCAGATGAGAGGAGTCTCATTCCTCATTCTCAGATCATCAATCGTCTGATAGCTCAATCGTCAGATCTCAAATAGTCTTTTCAGTGAAACGTCGAGTGAGATTAGTAGTGAAAAAGTCGTCTTTATAACGCGTGGTGAATCCACTGCATTAAACGAGAGTCGAGTATGCAAGCAGTGCAAGTTTACTGTGTGTAAATCTAGGTGAAATTGAAACGCACATTATAACGCTTCTACAAGATTAGCAGTGAACAGTTAGCGGTCGCCTATGAGCTAATTCTATTGTGCATTGCTGCAGTAAGCAGTGTAGAAAAGTTGAACAATTTCGAGGAAGTATTTTGGAAGTTATTGACAATTTTAGACGACTGACAAAAGTGAATTTCTCGCTACATGAGAAGCACTTTGTATAGCCAGAATCTACGCCACGGCTGACACGGCTAGTGAAATAGGGAGACTTCAGATTGCTTTTGTGACACAACGCTACAGTATTATGGAACAGTTTAATATGGCAGTTTGTTCTTCTAATACTATAACCGAAGAGAAGATGGAAGGCTAAAGGACTTTATGCAATTGGGACATATTTCAACGGAGTAAGATAGCAGCATGGAACTTCGCTAATTGCTATTCCACACAAGCGAACATGTGGTGAACAAACCATCTACACCCATGTTTCGTGATTAAAGGCTGAATACTATCAAACAGCAATAGAAATGATTTCATACTTTCTGAATATGAATATTTCTTCGGAAATTTCTACAAAAACTTCATGGCGATTTTCAACTGGAACTTCAGGGATTTTTCAAGAGAGGTCAGGGTTGTCCCGACTCACAAAGAAGATTATTGCCGGAAGGATGTCGTTCGTCTTCGTGAAGCAGTTCGATTCTCCGAGGGTGCTGTTTCTTGTTTCGAGGATGGAGCTCAGCTTTAACTTGGTGAAATGGATCCATCAACAGTCTTCTTTGGGGAATTTTCCTCTGGAACGTCAATCGGCAGATAAGTTAGTCGTGAACGTTTATTATATTTGAGTTTCTTAGCAATATTTGAGCAACCATTTTTCCCATATTTTTGTCCTCATGTATTTTGCCCTATATTCTTGTTTGAGATTCCCATTCTCAGTACACCTTGATTAGTTATGCCTTTTTCGACGATTTATTAAGACATTGTTATGTCATGGGCATAGTTAAATGATTTTGGATCAGTTGAGACTGATATTTAGATTTTTCAGTAATTTGCTTATTTTTTTTGTAGTCACGATTTGACTGTAAGTTAATGATTTTTATGGCAGATTTAAATTCAGACAGCGTGTCACTTTATTAAAGTAATTCTACCCCAGTTTAATTACTTTGACCAATTTTCTGTCATCATCAAGAAGGAAGAACATTTAAATGATTTTAGAGCGTTAAAATCCAGTACGTTGTCGACGATCTTGGAAATACTAGTCGTTATTTGAATTGATTGCAACACAGACATTTATCGTCAGTTATGAACGATCATTGCATCATAGACCATTTTGTGAAAGATGAACTTTAATTATGAATTATTGAATGCATTAAATTCGTAAACTTGTGTTAGGAATTTTTTCTCAATTAGAGATTTATATAATGATGTTTGCATTCCCCAGTCTAATTGGATTCTATTCGACTATTTTACAGTTTAGTCGCACTTTGTTTGATGATAGTATTTTAATACTACAATTCTTTGAAGATGTTAATCTTAAATTTTGATAGACCAGACAGGCGTATATAAGCGTATTCACTATTAAATTTGTTTGTGATTGGCAAATTTTTACGTCAATTCGATTCATGAATGAAATCCACGAAGGTTAAATGACAACAGTTTTGAAACAATTAATGATTATAAGAATTTTTAAGTGGAACTATGAATGTATAATCGCTAGTGCAGCGGACATGTTGAAAGTCGCTGATGTATAATGCCCTTAAATAAATGAAGGAGATTCCCACAGTAATTAATGATGATAAAGATTGTGTTAGTGGAGGTTTTTGTAAATTTTGTGGAAGATTTTGATGCCGTATATTTTAATATATGATGAATTTTGGGCCTATTTTTAATGCAGTGTGTGCATTATTTTGTAAGCGAAGTATTTTCCGCTAGAGTGTATTGTCATAGTTCGTTGAAAATTAATCAAGTGAATTTGCTGTTATAATTAACAAGAGTTTTGAAAGAATTTGAGATAAGATTTTGAATGAAGATTACCGTCACAAATAATAATAATTATTACAACCTTTATTAAACCAGATTGTGACATTAACATGTATAACTAACCTTCATTGGTCGATTATATTAAACACGATTATGAAATTACCAACCGGATGAACATGTGGTTCAATGTATTTCTTAAATTAATAATTTAAATAATTTAAATGTTGATATTGTAAATAATAATGTATATATCTTTGACAATAATGTGGAACGAAAGTAATGTTAAAGGCGTGTTTAAAATTTTTGTAATTATCTTCAACAATATTATAAACAATTTCTAATTGTTATAAATAATTTATATGATTTTGTTATAAACATTTAAGAGTGTGTTTTATACTCTAAACTATGCTTATTAAACATTTGGATGATAACTTAACAAGTTTAGGGATTGTCAGAATAATCCAGTGGTATGTGAGTTAAGCATTTGAAAGATTTGCGTCAATATATATGAATTGTCTTGTAGACATTTAAAGCTTTGAAAGGAGCTGAATTCTTACGCAGTGTGGCGTGACGAGTGAACCCCATTTGACAGGCATGCGCCAGGTTGAAGGGTAGACCAGCTGGCTCGACATCTGGTTATCAGCGGGCGAGGTCGATACTCTGGCCTTGCGCCTATTAATACAAGTGTGATGTTTATTAAAAGAAACCAAATGCTCTATATGTGTCGCATCCTGACTTCCTCATCCAATCCAAACGTGTTTTGAATGTTACGTTATTTTGAGCTCATGGGAGCTAACATGTTGTATGCTAACTTTGCAAGTCCTTTAAGTGGACGTAGTCAGATTGACATGGGCTACTGATAGCCACATTTATTTTGTTGAGTTTGTTAAAGTCATACCCTTTATTTGAAATAAAGCTTTTGTACAGTTCAAAGTTCTTGCCGTCGTTTGGTTCATTTTTAAATGTCATGGTCAAGATTATTGTGGGAGCATACTTTAGTGATCCTGTTGTCAACCCAATCCCCGAGATTATTTATAAGAGGTAAGTAAAAGTAAGTATGAAACCCCGTCTATTTTGGTGTGTTCCACAATAATTTTCTTGGTAACTTCTGTGTTCAAACCTCGGTAGTATCTGTCAGTGCCATTTTCATTGATGTAGCTGAGCCGGTGCGATTGATTGTTGGCAATCCGATTGAGGGGGCGGATATCTGACAGCCTACTATCCGGGTAAACGGGGACAGTACCTACTGTAAGGCCACGGCCGCCTCCTTCCCTCTTCCTAGCCTATCCATCCCAATCTTCCATCTCTTCCCATCCCTCATGAGGCCCCTGTTCACTTTGCAGGTGAGGCCGCCTGGGCGAAGTGCTGATCACATCTCCCCAGTTGGATCCATCCCGACCAGATGTTCCAAGCTCCAGGACACTGCCCATAGAGGCGGTAGTGGTGAGTTCCCTCGCTGAGTCCGTGGGAACCACCAACCTAGAGGGTAAATTGACTAAATAAATAAATAAAAAATAAAAAAAACATTATCGAAACAAGCAAAATATAAATGAAACTTAATTCCGTAATGCAGTATTATTGGAACGTGGAAATAAGTCACCATCTTGTGCACAATATTTGCGTAATCGAAATAGCCGTGGGGTTAGTGCTTATGACTGTGAATCTAGAGATCTTGGGTTCGAATCCCCGACGGGGTAGATATTTTTGCTACCTAATTATCATTTTAAACCATATTTATCATATCAATATGACTCATTTTAACAGAATCCATAAGAAATTACGTGTTGGTCTGTGAATCAAAGAGGACCTGTTTATAAGGATTTTAAGGTTATGAGCGGTGTCGCGTCTATTAATCTAGTTGATCCATATCGTATTCTTTATTTAGGCTAGTGCTGGTGGAAGCTACAAATCATCTAATAAAATGAGTTCCGTATTATAAACTACAATATCTGTGAAACACTCCCTTTTACAATAGATTAATATTTGTGCCAATAATAGTATAAAATACCGGTGTATCAACAATTTCACGTGAGGTTTCTTCTATATCAGATGTTACACATCATATGCGACTGCTGTAAGGCTGGTGATTTTTTTAACTAGGGGCCACATTGTAAATAGTTGGGGCATTTTGCGGGCCAATAACACTTGGGGGAGGGGGGCGGGTTGGAATTTGTTTTTAAATGTAGGTGCAATATTGGGAGATTTGTGGCAGTCTAACCTTAGTTTTCTTAGTATTGTTGCGGTTTTCTATATTTATATGTAGTGGATAAAAAGTAAATCCCTTTAAAATAGAAGCACGATGATATTCAATGCACTCATACAGCATGAATGACAAAGAGTGAGTATTGATGTTCATTTACCTTAATTATTAATCAAAGTATGAAATAAAGTGTCGCCTCCGTAGCGTAGCGGTCAGCATGGTTAGCTGCCGCCCCGGAGGTCCTGGGTTCGATTCCCGGCTCTGCCACGAAATTTGAAAAGTGGTACGTGGACTGGAACGGGGTCTACTCAGCCTCGGGTGGCCCAAATGAGTAGAGGGGAGTAGTGGGGTAGTGGGGGAGCTGCTTACCTTTTTATTGAGCCACCCTCGTAGCTGCCCCGAACCTGATATCTCGCTAACAAATCATGGGATTTAAACATACAGGGTGTCCTAGCATTGGTAGAAATGCCCCCTACTTTCCTATAGCCTCTTTATTTAATTAAAAGGCCAAAACTAAAAGGTCATTCGCGAGTAGTGGGGTAGTGTTGGTTTTCTCAAGTCGCGCTCGTGCTTGAATATGTATGCCTATGTTGGGAAAGGGTTAGGTGGTGGGGGAGGAGTAGGGTCGAGTGAGGGGTCGTTTAGATGGTATTTTTTCCGCTCTAGGTGATGGTGAGGTTATTTTTTAAAATGGATGGAATTTGGAAAGGCCATTTGGGGTAAACATGTTGTTTTTTAACATTTTGGCGACGAATGTTTTTTATACGCATGCGCACTTGAGGGGTTTTGTAAGAGGGCGGGCTTTTTAAATGATGATTTATCAATGAGTGTTTTTTAATACGTATTGAAATAAACCAAAAAAAACTAATAGGTCATCGGCTTTTGACTATCTCGCTAACCAATAATCGGATTTAAACGTATGAGGTGTCGTAGGACTCGTGGTGAAATCCCCTTTTCTATGGACGGGGTATATTCACTCTAAAATAAAAACTACCCTTACCCGGGGGATGAAATAGTAATTTATTTTTTGTACGCCTGCGCATTTGGTTTTTTTTGTAAAAGAGCGGGCTTTTTAAATGATGATTTATAAATGAGTGTTTTTTTTAATACGTATTTAAATAAACCATAAAAACTAATAGGTCATTGGCTTTTGACTATCTCGCTAACCAATAATCGGATTTAAACGTATGAGGTGTCGTAGGACTCGTGGTGAACTCTCTTTTTCTATCGAAGGGGTATATCCACTCCAAAATAAAAACTACCCTTACCCGGGGGTTGAAATAGTAATATTTTTTGTATGTGCGCGCACGGTCGGCTTTTGTCAAAAGGACTTAACTATACGTTAGTTAATATTTTCTGAACCCCTCATGGGATTTTGCCATAGGCAGTATTATAGCCCTGGGGGGTAACGCCCCGTTTTTGAATGTAGGATTTATTTTTGTCGAAAGGGCCTAACGACACTTTTGTTCATATCTCGCGAACCAATCATGCTAGGGACTTGTATGAGGGGTCCTAGCACTTGGGGCAACATTCCCTGTTTGGGGGTGAAACTACCCCCCAAAATTGAAAAATCCCTATCTCGGAAACGAAGAATCCTAAAATTAAGTGTGATAGCTTAAAAAATAGGGGGTGATATAGGCTTTTACCTCGATGGATCATTTCACCCCTAAAACAGTAAATAGTCATGTTATGGGGAAAAAACGTGTTAAACACCTAAAAATGATAAATGAACCTAAGATCTTTTGTTTTTGATGAAAAATAGCAGGGGGGTGAAACTACCCCCCAAAATTGAAAAATCCCTATCTCGGAAACGAAGAATCCTAAAATTAGGTGTGATAGCTTAAAAAATAGGGGATGATATGGGCTTTTACCTCGATGGATCATTTCACCCCTAAAACAGTAAATAGTCATGTTATGGGGAAAAAACGTGTTAAACACCTAAAAATGATAAATGAACCTAAAATATTTTGTTTTTGATGAAAAATAGCAGAGGGGTGAAACTACCCCCCAAAATTGAAAAATCCCTATCTTGGAAATGAAGAAGCCTAAAATTAGGTGTGATAGCTTAAAAAATAGGGGATGATATGGGCTTTTACCTCGATTGATCATTTCACCCCTAAAACAGTAAATAGTCATGTTATGGGGAAAAAACATATTAAACACCTAAAAATGATAAATGAACCTAAGATCTTTTGTTTTTGATGAAAAATAGCAGGGGGGTGAAACTACCCCCCAAAATTGAAAAATCCCTATCTTGGAAATGAAGAAGCCTAAAATTAGGTGTGATAGCTTAAAAAATAGGGGATGATTAGGGCTTTTACCTCGATGGATCATTTCACTCTTAAAACAGTAAATAGTCATGTTATAGGGGAAAAACGTGTTAAACACCTAAAAATGATAAATGAACCTAAGATCTTTTGTTTTTGATGAAAAATAGCAGGGGGTGAAACTACCCCCCCAAAATTGAAAAATCCCTATCTAGGAAACGAAGAATCCTAAAATTAGGTGTGATAGCTTAAAAAATAGGGGATGATATGGGCTTTTACCTCGATTGATCATTTCACCCCCTAAAACAGTAAATAGTTATGTTATGGGGGAAAAATGTGTTATACACCTAAAAGCATAAGCATCTTTGTGAAACCATGCTTTAATGGACATGTGTATGGAGGATGATTGTTGTTATTATTATTATTAGGTAATTATGGATTAATGTGCGGATAGATAACTAACCTGTGGGGAGCGTGATGGCGCAGGTGCTTAGCTGCTCGTCTTTACTCGGGCAGGTGGGGTTCAAATCCCGGTGACGGCGGGGGTTGGAATTTTCACTTGAAAAAAATCACGTGGCTTTAGGAAGGGCATTCGGCCTTAAATCCCCGGCCAAAACCAAAATGAGCCTGGTTGGCTCCGGCGACTCAAAATAATTGGGAAAAGCCAAAGAAAGAAAAAAATGATAACTCACCAGTAATAGTAAACATTGGTTTGAGGTGTTGAACAAGTCAGAATGGCCAACCCTTTACCCTGGTTCACGAATGGACCCCAAAAAGTTTTACCTGTCAAGACTCAGTCTACCCTGTTGCAGCCTTGTGAAAAAAAATCGAACCGGGGCCTCTGTAGTGACAGTGGAGCTATATTCATGATGATTTTTAAACAAACATAGGCTTGCCTACTACCGCTGTGTTGAATCTGCACAGAGACTCTGGCTTTGGTTTGCGTAGTGTGCCTTGCTGATAACAGCACAGCGACCTTGTCAGTAAGTTTCATATTACTCATTTGCTTGATAGCGGACATGCTATGCACATGACTAGATCGTTGTTAGGTTTGACAAAGGCTTAGTGAAGCTTATGGCAACCTTGAAATGAATGTCATGGTATAGTCGGGGTTGGAAGCCAAGACCTTAGGGTTGACAACCAAGTAGGTTAACCACTACACGGTGATATGGTGAAATAATAATGTAACAGAACATATAGAAACGTTTTCTATAGTTTAACGAATTGGCATACCATGAGAGGTGTAGGTAATGGAAATTGAATCCTTAGCTGATGATTATACTACTTTCCATGCCCACGTATAAGCTATCATGTTAGAAAAAGAATGGTATGGCTTGTTTTAAACGGAGAATAATCATTGTGTTTACTGTGAAACACAAATCTGAATTTAAAATTAATTTAAAATAATTAATTTAAAATTAACTAATTTAAAATTAGTTTAGTACGCTGAAGTTAAAATGAATAATGATCACGCTACAGACAGCCAGTTTCAAAGCCATGAGAACTAAGTGAACAAAGTATAAAATTCATGAGCCAGTGAGGAATTCAACATGCTGTCCTTTGGACAAGAGAGAAGCGTTCTACAGCGACCCTCAATGGTTTGGGACATCGTAAAGATGAAAATTAAATCTAAGCTACTACACGCTTATATACTAGAATAAGAAATGGAAAACAATTGGTCAAATAAAGGACAGAAGGAATAAAAAATGGCCCTCAACCCTCAAGCATAAGGATTGAGGGAGTTGGAAGGAAGGAGAGCCATGAAAGGCAGATAAAAAGTATACTAGGAGTGGCTTTGCCCCAGAGGTAATGGATAAAGAGGAGGAAAACTGGACTCAGCTCAGAAATCCCTTGGGGTTGCCAACTTCCAAACTGATCAGCCCTTGAGGGTGTAGCCATAGGCAGAGTGCATCGCAAGTCGTGGGGCTAAATACACCCTACCTTCTTGAGGGGGCTTGGGCAAAAGACAGGAAATAACATGAAAATAAAAAAGCAAGGCTGCCTCCTCAGGATATCAGAAAAAATAAATAAACCAGGGCCAATGAAGTTTCAAAAGGAAGAGACTCCCTAGGGCTCGGATACTCTAATCATGTTGGGGTCGGTAGAGAACAAGAGTTGAGCAAGTGTGGTCGACAGGAAATAAGAGAGTGAGGAGCCTAGCACAAGTTAGTGGAAGCAATGACGGTCTCAGCTGGGACTCCGTGATCGTCAACCTACATGACACTAGATATGACGCCCAGGGGTGGAATTAAAGACCTCTTTTTGTTTTTTATCACTGGCTTTTAAGAACGCTAACACATGGCATGCCTTATAATGCAATACTGGTCCTAGGGTATGCAAAAATTGTATTAGAAACTCAGCTAATAATAGAGTGCTTGCCCATGATTTACCTTAAATTTTCCTAAAATCCACTACATTTTCCGCAAATTGACCAAATGACACAACATTCCAGCAAAATTCAACAAATGACTACCAGATTTATTGAAATTCCATTGATTTACCTAAGCATGGTTTAAACTACCTCAAATTCATATAAAAAAAAAAAAAAAAAAAAAAAAAAAAATTTAGGGGCCGATAACCTAGATGTTAGGCCCCTTAAAACAACAATCATCATCATCATCATCATCATATAAAATTAGACGAATATAGATGAAAATTCACTAAAATTTACCGAATTTAGCCAAGTGGTGTACAAACCATGAAATTTATCCAATTTTTATTAAAATTGACTACATGTACTCGAAAATTCCATAATATTCCCTTTACATGTATGCTTTTTGTTGTTGTTGTTGTTGTCTCGTTTACCACACTCCCTGTAGACAATCACCTCAACATGACTTTCTCCTAGACTAGGAGCTTCACATTCGACATGATAGCTGAGTTTCATTTCCCATAAACTTGTCTCTGAGGTGGGTGTCAGGAAAAGGCATTCAGCTGTAAAAACCACACCCTCACGTAGACTTTCATAACCTCTTACGTTGAGGTTCCTTACACTAACGACATTAAATGATTGAACGGTTTCCTTTTCACAATTCCTGTCTATACTTTCCTCTTTAAGGTTGCAAGATGTTTGCAAGATTCCTAAAATGCAATTAAATGTAATAAATACCTTAAGATGGTTTCATTTGTTTAATGATATGGTGTTGATGATGGATATATACGTTAAGACTAATTTTTGTTAGGTCTTGACTGGCCTTGCAATTAGAAATTGACAAACCAAACATGGGTTATCTACCAGGGGAACACTTTGACCACTATATTGGTTATTTACCAGTAAGTACAGTTCTAGTAATGAGACAGAAATCCAACACAAACAATGAGCGCGCAATGCGGCGGAGATTGGTACCACGATGTACTGTCGGTTATGTAGCTATGTGGAATGCACATCATATATGGTTTACTTGAAGGTTTGGAGATTCCATTAAAGATATTTCTACAATAAACCATTTTCAAATGGTCATTCGTTGGTGTGAAAATATTTATTATATGGTATTTTATGAAAACAATTATGATTTATAAAAAAATTTATATGTTTATTGTATTCTTATTTAATGTAAGCACTGGAGGCACTATCGACCAAAATACAGCACTATCTGGAATGTATATTGCATACTTGAAGGTTTCGTGATCCCATTAAAGGTATTCCTACAATAAATGATTTTTAAGTTCTCGTTTTATGGCATGATTATTTAATATATGCTATTTGCTAATAGGATTTGACACTGGAATTATTTTACAAGTAGTTATTTTAATGACCAACAGAGTTTAATGTTAACAAGGCACAGCTCTATTTGAAATTTTGAATAACATGTTGCATGTCATACATCATATGCAACTACTGTAAGGCTTGTGATTTATTTAATGCCTTTAACCCTATATTAAACACGCAGTTTGCAATACTGATAACTGCAATGTTAGTGAAAAAAAATTGAAACAAAACAAAAATCAGCATTGAAAAACCAAAAAGTGGTTGAGCATATATACAGTGGGGAAAAGAAAAGTTTTGTAAACACTAATGTCCAACAAGATTAATTAAATCAGTAACTGTCAGGGTGGCCGAGTGGTTAAGGCGTTTGACTTAAGATCAAATTTCCAAATATATAAGGAAGCAAGGGTTCAAATCCCTTCCCTGACATAACTATTGCTTGAACATGCAAGAAAACAAGAAATATACACAAACTATGTTTATCAATTTAATCATTTTTTTTACAAGAGATAGACACACAGAATACAGCTCTTTTGGTTTATCAGTTCTTTTAAACATAACACTTGTTGAAAATTATTTTTTAGGGGATGGGGGTGTTGCTACGTTGACCCATTACACAATAATAGCAGCTTTACGAAGTTCATTTTCTATATTTAATAGCTCTTTCTCATAACCAATATGGCCAAGCTGTTTACAGGCATGCAAGAGCTGTAGACGTTCGACTAATATATTAGGATCGTTCCATTTACTATTTTTTATGAATGGTTTCAGAATCTCGGGAAGCAGTTCATCATTATCACCATCATTATGATTATCATCCTCATTATTATAATCATTTTCATAATGATGATCATTATCATCGTTATCATTACCATCATAATTTCCACCTTTGTCCACAGACTGTTCAATGGATTGAGTTGCCTTTGATAGTGTTGAAAGCTTCTTTTTAGATGTGCTAGAATGCTTTAACATTGTTATGTTATTATTACCACTATTACCTTTCCCCACTAACTTCTTGATGGGGTATATTGTCTCTGATAGGGTTGAGGGCTTTTGAGATGTGGGTGCATGTCTGAACATGGGTTTCACAGGAGGTGTCGAAGGTTTCTCATTAAACAACTCGCTAACAGTATGAGTGCGTTGTAGTGTATTAAACTTGAGGTTAATATTATCTTGAGCAGTACTATTTTTCTCTTGGACTTGGTTTCTTGCTTTGGTTTGGGTTTTCCTTACATTTAGACTAGCGTGATTATTAAGTTTACATTCATGATTGTTTGAAGAAAGTACGTCGAATTCTTTTGTTTTAAGCATTCCTCGACACTGTTTCGATCGTTGCTTTGAACAGCGCCAAATAATAGTTCCATTTTTATTGCTTCGTTTCACAATATATGAATATCCTTTATAGTATGCATAAGGCTTACCATACCTAGTCACTGATACTTCCATATCAACTGTCAAGCACAAACTAATCTCTAGTAAAGACAACTCGGTAATAACAACAATAGTTTAATGTGGGAGCATATATACATGCAAAAAGTGGGAGCAAAGGTGGGGGGTAAAAAGTGGGAGCAAAAGTGGTAGCAAATGTGGGAGAAAAAAATAACTGTGAGCAAAAAGTGGGAGCAAATATGGGATCAAATGTGGGAGCAAAGCAAATATAAAAAGTGGGAGCAAATATGCTAAGAAATATGTCAACAAATATACCAGCAAAAGTAAATACACAAGTCAAGATAGATTAAAGTGCAAAGAAAATATGGAAGCAAATATGAGAGCAAAAATTGTGTTTTTCTAAAACAACTAGACATAACAAACTTAGTCATAACCTAACCTAACCTAACCCAACCTAACCAAACCTAACCTCACCTAACCTAACCTAACCTCACCTAACCTCACCTAACCTAACCTCACCTCACCTAACCTCACCTCACCTAACCTAACCTAACCTAACTTTACCTAACCTAACTTGACTGAACTTTACCTAACCTAACCCATCATAACTTCACCTAACCTAACTTTACCTAATCTAACTTCACCTAACCTAACGTTCAACTCTCAGATCAAAATTAAATTCTAGGCATAGTTGAGTTGGAACCCAAGACTTCAGGGATAACACACAAGTATACTAGCCACTACACCGCAAAATGGGCAAATTATCATGCAACACAACATAAAGTAAAAGTTTCCTGTAGTGTAACTCATTGGCTGTCAACCATAGTTTGGGAATTCAAACCCAAGACCTCAAGACTTTTGTTTTGAACATTATCAGAAATATTATTCCATTTACATTTTGCTGCTGCTTATAGTTATAAGAGTTGGCATTAATATGGGAAGCAAAAAAAAAGTGGGAGCAAATGTGGGAGCCAATATGGGAGCAAATATAGGAGCCAAGATGGGGGCAAAAGTGGGAGCAAATGTGGGAGCCAATATGGGAGTCAATATGGAGGCAAATATGGGAGCAAATGTGTGAACTAATCATCTCACCTCGGATATCGCCAGTGAGTACTCATATCCACCGCAAGGTAGCGGAAACATACTTTGTGTGTTGTATGTATCTATCTTACAAAGTTTGACTGCATGCAAAACGTCCTTGTATAAGCTGTGCATATAATTTTCATATACAATTAAGACCAAGTGTTCAGTACTAACATGTATAGCCTTGTCTAGGGTATATAGAGGATCGTTAGCAAGAAAGACTGACTAACCCAGGAGTGTAAAGCCTTGCCATATGCAGTAAGCATCTGTTGGCAGAAATGGTTCCTAATAATAACGGACTTAATGAATATGAAACGTGTTTTGAGTGTCGTCTTAAATCCTATTTTATACGTTGTGATACGTGTAAGGATTTAAGACGACACACAAAAGACAACACCCAAAATACGTTTGTGTCGTCTTAAATCCTTACACGTATCACAACGTATAAAATAGGATTTAAGACGACACTCAAAAACACGTTTCATATTCATTAAGTCCGTTATTATTAGGAACCATTTCTGCCAACAGATGCTTACTGCATATGGCAAGGCTTTACACTCCTGGGTTAGTCAGTCTTTCTTGCTAACGATCCTCTATATACCCTAGACAAGGCTATACATGTTAGTACTGAACACTTGGTCTTAATTGTATATGAAAATTATATGCACAGCTTATACAAGGACGTTTTGCATGCAGTCAAACTTTGTAAGATAGATACATACAACACACAAAGTATGTTTCCGCTACCTTGCGGTGGATATGAGTACTCACTGGCGATATCCGAGGTGAGATGATTAGTTCACACATTTGCTCCCATATTTGCCTCCATATTGACTCCCATATTGGCTCCCACATTTGCTCCCACTTTTGCCCCCATCTTGGCTCCTATATTTGCTCCCATATTGGCTCCCACATTTGCTCCCACTTTTTTTTTGCTTCCCATATTAATGCCAACTCTTATAACTATAAGCAGCAGCAAAATGTAAATGGAATAATATTTCTGATAATGTTCAAAACAAAAGTCTTGAGGTCTTGGGTTTGAATTCCCAAACTATGGTTGACAGCCAATGAGTTACACTACAGGAAACTTTTACTTTATGTTGTGTTGCATGATAATTTGCCCATTTTGCGGTGTAGTGGCTAGTATACTTGTGTGTTATCCCTGAAGTCTTGGGTTCCAACTCAACTATGCCTAGAATTTAATTTTGATCTGAGAGTTGAACGTTAGGTTAGGTGAAGTTAGATTAGGTAAAGTTAGGTTAGGTGAAGTTATGATGGGTTAGGTTAGGTAAAGTTCAGTCAAGTTAGGTTAGGTAAAGTTAGGTTAGGTTAGGTTAGGTGAGGTGAGGTTAGGTGAGGTGAGGTTAGGTTAGGTGAGGTTAGGTGAGGTTAGGTTAGGTTAGGTGAGGTTAGGTTTGGTTAGGTTGGGTTAGGTTAGGTTAGGTTATGACTAAGTTTGTTATGTCTAGTTGTTTTAGAAAAACACAATTTTTGCTCTCATATTTGCTTCCATATTTTCTTTGCACTTTAATCTATCTTGACTTGTGTATTTACTTTTGCTGGTATATTTGTTGACATATTTCTTAGCATATTTGCTCCCACTTTTTATATTTGCTTTGCTCCCACATTTGATCCCATATTTGCTCCCACTTTTTGCTCACAGTTATTTTTTTCTCCCACATTTGCTACCACTTTTGCTCCCACTTTTTACCCCCCACCTTTGCTCCCACTTTTTGCATGTATATATGCTCCCACATTAAACTATTGTTGTTATTACCGAGTTGTCTTTACTAGAGATTAGTTTGTGCTTGACAGTTGATATGGAAGTATCAGTGACTAGGTATGGTAAGCCTTATGCATACTATAAAGGATATTCATATATTGTGAAACGAAGCAATAAAAATGGAACTATTATTTGGCGCTGTTCAAAGCAACGATCGAAACAGTGTCGAGGAATGCTTAAAACAAAAGAATTCGACGTACTTTCTTCAAACAATCATGAATGTAAACTTAATAATCACGCTAGTCTAAATGTAAGGAAAACCCAAACCAAAGCAAGAAACCAAGTCCAAGAGAAAAATAGTACTGCTCAAGATAATATTAACCTCAAGTTTAATACACTACAACGCACTCATACTGTTAGCGAGTTGTTTAATGAGAAACCTTCGACACCTCCTGTGAAACCCATGTTCAGACATGCACCCACATCTCAAAAGCCCTCAACCCTATCAGAGACAATATA